>CAHIKZ030005252.1:937500-977500 GCA_903632075.3 Acanthosepion pharaonis | reverse complement strand
AGACTGCTTAGGCAGGATGGAATTGACTGCACTTGCAATACTTTTCTATATGTAGCCGGCGAAGCGAACTCTTCGGTGGCCATCCAGGATTTTACAAACGATGTTCTCTTTACTTAAATAGAAAAAAACACTTCACATTAATTTGGGATAAATCAGGAAAGCTAAATATTAAGGATCAATACTCACTGTCTACATCGTTCGATCTGCTGACCTCATTCTTATTGCCATATTCACGACGTTTCGGCCGTTGTATGCTCCAACCTTCTTCAGTGTATATATGTTGGAATTTCCAACCGAACGCTTTATTTAGTCTACGGGTGTAGATTCTTCTGCTTCTCCGTACCATGCCATTTTGGGGGGGATATTTTAGTATATTTAATTCACTTGAGTAACTCAACTCACAAAATTTTGTTCCCTGTGGTCTTTGGGCCAAGTCACTTTGGGATTACTCAACTAACGATTTTATCCATTGGACCATATATATATTTTGGGTTCTTATAATCTTAATGTCTCATTAATATATTTTTACCAGAGCTCATATTACAATTTCTGTTAGTGCTTTATTTTCTCTACACTCTGTATTACTGGTTTCCATATTGTACTCATGTATATGCCTGTCCAGCTTACAGTATTTTTGTGGCATAGAATTTTCGCTGATTCCTTATTCTTTCTGTGTTTATTATTTCCGTTTCACCCAACAGAAGCCGGTGATCTCCCCTTTCCCTCCATATATAGCCATAAAGTTCAAGACATCAGTAGGAACGACGTCATTAGTATAGATAGTTACTATACCCCATCTCAGAAATATAGACTGATATGGTCTACGTTGTTCCCTATTGTGGATAAAAAAAATAAGGAAATAAAAGTTTAATTTATTTATCGTTTGCAATCATATTCTAAAAGGTTACTGATATGCAACAAAGAGAAGGAATCAGTGAAGAATTATGAACACTCAAGTATTGAAAGGATATGCCATTAAAAAAAAATCTCATTAACGCTTGAATTGTACTTGTCGATGGTGTAATTATAAAGACTCGTGACAAGAATGGTGGTATATTGGTTACGACGCGGCGAACAAAGTTCAGACACATAAGAATACTTTTCCTTCACTTTCGATCAAATACGAAAAGAAAAAAAAATATGAATATGACTCTTCCCCATGACATCCATTGCTATGTGTTAAATAATAAATTAAGCGGCGCGCTTCAACTTTACTTGGTTACCAGTCTGGAAAAAATAAAAAGACATCTGAATATCCAAATCAGGGTAGAGTGAACTCGTTTGAGTGGGAAGGCGTGATAAGGCGAGAAAACGCACGACAGAGAGAAAACCATTAGCAGCTCCTCAAAGTATGGCGGTTTGACGTAGTGCTAATCCCCATCTCTTAGATGCCATATAGGAGACGTTTATATGAAATAAATAAGAAACCAATATTAAAATATTGACTATTCTGGAAACTATTATTTGTTACATGAAGGAATCACTCTTGAATTTTAGACAGATGTAAATTTTCTACGCGCTTTTGTAAAATATTAGAATACAAATGAAATTCTATGTATATCCGCCACTTGAAGATCTATAATAATAAAACCATGTTTTGAACAAAACTAGTAAAAGAGAAAGCAAATACACAAATGGATATTTTACCAAATGCATAATCTATCATATCGGAATAAAAAAAAGGAAACCATCTCTTTCTCAACAGATTAATACTAGTCAAAATGTTTACATTTTTGTATAAGATGTCTGAGCGAATTTAGATCAAATATCCGTTAGATAAATACATTTATTTCTTGAATATGTCATTAGATATAAACTTCTCCTAAGATGTGTACTCTGCCTGCAATCTATAATATTCTCAATAAATTTAATAAAAATGATAAATCATATCATTTAAGTTTTAAATATATATGCGTCATAATATCAGAAAATTACTATAAAATAAGTATATATATATATATATATATAAAACTATCGATCCGCAGTACATGAAAATTCCTATAAAAAAAACTTCTACTATGACATTACACTATATTATTGAACTATATGCTTAGTTCATGACGTATTAACTGAATACACTTGTAAAAATAGAATACGTGGATTTAACACATCACAAGAAATATTTAAATAAAATTCTCACTTAAAATTTTGAAAAACTTAGCGTTGCGTCTTTGCACGTTCCGGGATCGTACACGACCGTCAATAATAGCAGATATTCAAAAAACATCTTTCGGTCGACAAACAATTATTTCGTCTTCAAGTTTTTGATTTTATAAGGAAAAAAACAACACATGCCTGATGATGAATAGAAGACTATTCGTAAGTAATAGCATTTTAAGAACACATAAACTGGAAACAACAGACATCAATTTTATAGACGAGGATCACTTCACTCTATGGATTAACAGTAATTTAATGCATACATTATACTACTAGCGATGGATGTCGCCAATAATCGCATTAATATTTCTGATTGATTCTATGAGTGTTTATTTCTTTGAATATATATATATATATATATATATATATATATATATATATATATTACCGTTCAAAAGTTAGAAGTCACCCCAAAATTAGCATGGAATAAACTTGGAAGAGGAATTAAGGAAATTAAAGTGAAACCTTAGAGCCATTGAATAAAGAATGGAATAAATAACCACAATCATATTTTGAGAAAATTTTGCAATGAATGCCAAAAACCTGTGCTTTAGTTACTAAGGCTGAAGGAAGATATTTTGGCGAGAGCAAAATTTAATCAGAAAATCCCTTTTTTTACATAATAAAATTTCTAATAAAACATTATGTCTCACTCTTTTTAGCCATGTATTATAATTTCTCTTATACAAAAACTATTATATATATATATATATATATATATATATATATATATATATATATATATATATGTGTGTGTGTGTGTGTGTGTGCATTTAGGCAGCAATTCCTCTTTCATGCACATTTCATTGAACACGGCAGACATGGTGCTTTGATTTAGTTTTTTATACAATTTCTCATGCGATCTAATATTTTTTTCTTTTCAAATGATAAATTATATAAAAACTGTCCGAATGTTCTTTTTTCCGACCGCTTTCGTCTATACATTTAGCCATTTTCAAATAGTAAATATTTTAACTGTTAAATAAGAAATACCCACACACACACACATATATATATATATATATATCAAAAACTAATTAAACAAAAAAATCTACATCAATAAATAACTAAACGAATTAAGTAAATAATAAACAAATTAACGAATAAAACATAGACTGATAAACACAATTGTGCGTAAAAACAATCAAGAACAAAAAAAGCAATCATAAATAAATAAGAAGTAAAAACAGTTAATAAACCTCACTATAAAATGACTACAAATAATTGCATACGGATCCACAATTATTTCTACTCAGTAAAAGTCTAGAATAATTTCAAACATATTACCACCCACCCAATAAAAATTAGTATAATAAAAGTGGCCATTTACTCACAATGCATCATTGGACAGTATATATAAATAGGGGATTAAAAAAAAGCAGCACACATGTCCGGAACATTGCTTTTAAGCACAAAACAGACACTGGCTAAGAATAGACCATACATATAGCCATAAATATAGCATAACATAAAATCAAATTTTTATCATAAATATATATATATATATATATATATATATATATATATATATATATATCATATATATATATATATATTTATATATATATATATATATATATATATATATATAAGACATTTTTATGTTTATACATTCTTTTTATAGATACAAATATTAAAGTAAATGCTCTGTTTAAAATTTTATAATATAATGGTTACTTTAATATTTGTATCTATAAAAGAATGTATAAACATAAAAATGACTTAAAAAATTGTCGGATTTTTCCATTTCATAAAGTGTGATGTCATATATATATATATATATATATATATATATATATATATATAATATTTATGAAAATAATGATTTGCATGAAAAATTTGATAGTGTAATACGTCGATGTTTTTTGAAGTTTAAATAAAAATCTCTGAAAAACAAATTCTAAAACAGCATTCATACGTACTGAACTGTATTCACATCTGATCTGCTTTCCTTACTCCCGTAGCGCTGATCTTGAAACTGTGAGACGTGCACCTGCTGGAAATTGTGCGCAAAGATTGTTTATAAAGCCAAAAATATTCAGTGTTTAATTGGAGGAAAGGTTAACTGAATATAATGCCTGCTTTGCTTCTTCAAAGTTTAACAACAGACAAATTACTCGTGAGGGATAATTTAAATTACATTTATTTAAAGAAAACATGAATTTAGTAATTTTTGTGCAAATTTAATAAGATCATTTCATCTGCAGTTGCAGATGAGAACACGTGCACATGTGTGTGCGTTGAAAATCAATGTTAGCCACATTTCGTTCCATTTAGAATTTCTTCTTCTCCAGTGTCATCATACTTATTATAAAACACAGGTTGTGTGTGTGTGTGTCTGTTCGTTTATATATTGGATCGGATTTCCTACATTTTTCAACCGATTTAAACAAAACTTCACAGGACTACGTAGAATTACCTTGCGGTGGTTCTGATAGCACCAAAAATTGGAAAATACAATTGTTTTTGCACGAAATCAATTTGAAAACACAATTAAGAGGCATTAATGAAAAGGAGGACAACTCATATCGAGTTATTCTTATTATAAAACCCAGGTTGGTTGGTTGTGTGTGTGTGTGTGTGTTCGTTTATATATTAGATCGGATTTCCTACATTTTTCATCCGATTTCAACCAAACTTCACTTTTGTTTTGGCAGGTAGTGTTTCTTATTGTCTTGCACACCTTTTTCCTTATTTTTACATTCAGAATGCTTTAAAAATTCTATTTGCAAGACAATTGTTTATAATAAAATTCTATTCAATCGGTAGACTCATAACGATTGAAAACAATGGTTTTGTTTGAGTTTGGTTTTGACCAATTCGTAAAAAAAAACAAAACAAAAAAAAAAAACTAATTAAGACATGCGTGTCCGTCAACCTTAAACAATAATCTTTGTCAATTTTATGTTTCAGTCTTTATGATGGTCGATACTTGATCTATCTTTTACTGTTACATCCCCGGGCAACGCCGGGCTCTACTGCCAGTGTAAAATAATTGTTAGTAACTTTTTTATCCTACACATTCAAATTAATCATGATCACGGGAAAGGAAACCCTAGCGTTTTGTTTCTAGTGGATGTTATGGGTTACTCGAAGAATTTTCCCTTATAAATCAATCTTCTATACCATTTCAAATATATTTTTGTTTTATTCACTTACTTCGATTTCATTTTTAGAATACTGCCTTTTTGATTGATTGGTTGATTCATTTTTTACGGTTTAAATCTAGATTTGCAAAGGGATCAAGGAGGTTCCCGTCGTGAAGCATACGAAGTTTACATCCTCTGCCATGTTCCTTGGCGTCATCGTCTGCGATTAAGTTCTTCAACGTGATATGGTCGTAAACGCGAACATAAAAGAGGGAGACTGTTAATATAAACCCGTATATAAGTAGACAATGCTGTAAATATATAACCGTTAATGGGAGGAGGATACAAGAAATTTTCCAGTTTGTCTTTACACATTATAGAAATTATTATATCTGTGATATAGTAACAAGTTAATAAACGGACGTAATAGATGAAAACAAGAAATGAAATATATGCATGTTTCTGAAAGTGATGTTTTATACCGATATATACATTATTATAATTGATTTTTCCCTACACAGAAAAAAAAATAACATATGTATGCAACAAGCTGTGTGAAAGGGGCAAAAAAGATAGAGTCTTACTTGTAATATTTCCCAACGGGTAAAGGTGCATGATGTTGTACTATATATGTGACAGTTAAGACCATACGGGTTCCTCTGTTCTTGTCGTTTTGAGCTTGTCATTTCTGCTTTCGTAGCCTACATACTAACAGTCGTGGGCAAATATATCTAGTCTCTAGTTATGATAAATAGCAACTATTGCGGACTCCCTATACATTAACTGCACTTACCAGGTATTACGTCAACCGCCCGACACCATCTAGCCTTTTGGACAGATATATCTGTGGATAAATAAGAAATTATGTAAATATATACGCATAGATAATTGAGGGTGATATTAAAAATACACCCTCGATAACGGAGGCCGATTGTAAGCATATCACTATAATTAATGTAGGATAGCTTTAAATAAATAAACAAGGATAAATATCCTGTAAGCATAAACATCCGGAATTGTGAAGGATGTACTAAACTTATACATGTAGATAATGGCGGGCTTAAGTAAATATCTAACGGTATAC
Organism: Acanthosepion pharaonis; assembly: GCA_903632075.3. Lineage (NCBI taxonomy): Eukaryota > Metazoa > Mollusca > Cephalopoda > Sepiida > Sepiidae > Acanthosepion > Acanthosepion pharaonis. The sequence goes on along the minus strand of CAHIKZ030005252.1, from coordinate 971,167 downwards.
AGAGGCGGAATTTTGTGAATATATACCCACGGACAAGTGAGAGAAATATCAGCAAATAACAGACAAGACAATCACTAATACTAAGAGTATATACACGTGGGTAAATGATTGATTTAGTTTGTTTTTTGTTGTTTTTTTGTTTTTTTTTACTTATGAACCTTTTATAGATTATTTAAAGCCAGGAATTATTTTTAGACTCTAAGAATATTCTATAGATAATAATGATTTACTGTTACCAATCTTACTAATTGACCCAGACTTTCATTGAGAGACGATGTGGCTTTGAGACTTTATCAAATGTATCTGCGTGTATCTAAATTTAACGACCCAGTCTGGAATTGGATTTCGGCTCTCAGCTTGGGTGAGTGAATACAAATTTATACATATGCTGAATACTGTAAACATATCCCCGTGGATAGAGGATCAATATATAAATTATATCCCCATGTCTCCCAAGGGAAATTAAACCGATACCCGTTCATAGATCTGGGATATTGCAAGCATATACCCGTGTATAATTAAGTACAACTGTTAACTTATACCCGCGATTAAAAGAGGAATATCGTAATTTTATTGACGTGGATAAAAGAAGATTACTTTAAACATGTTTCCGTGGATAAGGGAGAAATATAATAATTATACCTCTACGTATTCTACAGGAAAATAGTATGTGTATCTGCATGTATAAGGCATAAGTACTATTTGCATATACACTTGGATATGCAAAGGAGAATTCACATAAGTGCCAATGGTTGCATGGGGTTATATCTGAACAGCATCATCAAAAAGTAAATGTTTGGAGAGAATCGGGTGTTTTATAGGCTATATTTCTTCCATATAGCGTACCCTTTCCAGGATGTGGACGATCGTGTCTTACCATGGTTTTATATCATTTATAAATATGTTATTTTCGTACTCATCTCCCGATCCGTTCTCTTCTTTCTTCATACTAGCTCATTTCATAGGTTGTTCTGCGTATGACACTGAACTATATCCAGCAACAAGTCCTCTTGTCGGATGATTGGAGGTTTTGAGGCGCGTAGAGCGATCTGTTACTTGCCATTGCCCCCAGTTCCACCTTAACCTGGGGTCGAAGCACCTGTTAGGTTCGCAGCTATGGGCAAATATTTAACCCCCAAACTGGGGTGAAGCACTGAATGTATAATAATATCCTTTTTTTTAGTGAAAATAACTGCGATGCATTTTCATAGTAAAATAATTACCAGCAAAATATATTTGAAAAAAAAAATGCCGGCAATATATTTTTGTATAAAAAATATTAATGCACACAAAATTAAATTTTGACATTAAATAACCAATAAGCAGTTGACATGTCGCTAAAGAAAAAAATCATTAGGTAGATACCAGCTGTCCCCCCGCTCTCATTGTCATTTGATTGTCAAATTTTGAAAGTTAAGGAACAGAAGATGCCATAGGCAATAATAAACTACAGAAGACCTCAAAATTGAACGCTGCATTCAAGTATTGCATTAAGCTTAACTTATAAAAATTCAACGATAATTCTTCTGTCGGCACGCAATTTAAACACAGTTTGATGTACGTAGGTCATTAATTTCCGCACAAAAAAAATTATTTTTGTTTCATGGTTGACTTTTGTTGGATTCCGCCAAAAATTTCGATTATTCCTAAATTTATTTCAAGTCGTAAAAATTGTGAACCTCCAAAAAAGTTCATCGAACAAAATCACGTGAAAACCGGAATCAATCACAGTAATGAAAACTTGGCAATCCAAATGTTCAGAATTGCGCGTCCGGATGCGATCCAGTATGTTTTTAATTTGCTCACGCAGTGGGCCTGATTCCAAAATAGCATATGTTGCGCTAAGGCCTCTAGGAGTAAATTTTGGAAAACAGGGACAATTTTATTTTGAAACAATGTAATTTAAGAAATGTATTTATTCATTTGAACATGAGAAATTGAAAGTTAGTTGTATCACTTTAATTATTTTTTTTTCTGTAGAAGCCAAAATGGCAGAATCTGAATACAATTGAGGTAATGAAAATTTGGGAATTCAAAATCTCAGGATTGCGGGTCCGGATTCGGCCCGGAATGATTTTATTTTGTTCACAGAGTCGGACTGATTGCGAACTGGTATGATATATCTGGCTGCGGCCTCTACGAGGAAAGTTGAAAAAGTGTGACACAGGGATATTCGCATCCGACTAATTAGAATTACCCGATTAATTCGAAGATCTAATTAGAAAACCTATCTATCTATCTATCTATCTATCTATCTATCTATCTATCTATCTATGTATGTATACAAGCTCAGACACATATATACACACACATACATACATATATACAATGTGCGATGAGTAAATTGTCACCACTTTTAATTTTGCGTATGTATTATTTGTTTTTTATTTCTTCGACTGCACAGTATAGAAGGCTCAGTTGAGCACCGTCTGTGAGGAAGAGAGCTACATGGTGCAAGTCAGTCTGCCATAAGTTTGGAAACAACATCCTGTATTCCTTGGCATTCCCGGAGGAAGCTCCAATATGAACATTTCAGTATGTTTGGGTGTCAATCTGATGAGAGTGCAGAAGATTCGGAAAGAGTTAGATGAGACTAACGGTGATTACGAAGGTGTTTGGAGTGATCACTTGTGATGTCGATGTTTTACCTCCATCCATCTTCTAACGGGACGTCAGACTCTAATCGCAAACCTACATCAAGTGCCTAGAGGAGGAGGTGCTGCACCTGGGTCAAGAGGTTTGTTGCTGGAAGGTACTATGCCTGGCAACAGGACTCTGCACCATGTCATACAATTAGGAGAACAAAGTCATGACTATCAGGCAATTTCTGCGACGACATCACACCTTATATCTAGTCACCTAACTCCCCATATTTCAACCGTCTTGATTATTATTTGTGGGGGAAGTTGAGCGTGAGACCCTAAAACTCCATGTAACACCAAAGATGAACTGAGGACAAGGATTATGGCAGCATTCACCCAATTAAAGAGGGAGACCGTTCAGAAGAGTTGCAGGTGATTCCGAAGTCGTTTGGAGGCCGAGGTTTAAACCAATGATGATTTTATTAAATACATTTACTCTTTGCTATTTTAAGATATTTCTGTGTAAGTTGGGTAAATACATCAGTTAAAATGAGTTGTCAATATTATTTTTATTTTTTGCATAATTTAGACGACAATCTATCCATCGCATTCTATATGAACATATACATTTATATATTATATATATAAGCTTGATTGTTCTTTTCTCTATGTGCGTGTTATTATCATATCCTGTTTATTGTATGTGAATGTTTTCAGAATATCTCAAACATTGCATCTTCTTTTATGTAAACTTCCGTTTCCTAAGTCCAAAACCTCATGACACATAATGCTAAATTCTCCTGTGTTCTCCTGTCAAAGAAATAACAAAGTTTGTCTCAAAGAACCGGGATTTGTCACGGTTGCACAAAGTAACATCTCTTTCGTTATCCAAGACCGCGACAAGATTAAGCCCATTGCATATCTGATCTGGGAGATGGCCAGCCTTTCAACTGATACCATTCTGAACTTTATCCAAAAAAGAAAATAAAGTCATTGTTTGTGACATTCGTCTATTTCAACCAAAACCAGACAGAATGAATCAAGTTTGGACAACAGACAACCTTTATTTAATGATCGTGTCCTTCTTTTTGTTCAGTTCCATTGTCTCTTCTCTCTGTTTTCTAGTAGCATTTTATATACTTAGGTTTAGAAATGGATAAAAATAAAGGTTAGTTTCTATACGTATTTTAATATCAGTTAAACTATTTATGAAGAAAAACATATCAATTGCATCTTGAATATTTTTGATTATTAAATCAAGCTGCATCGTTTGGTGTGTTTCTTTTTCTGTGCTGTTCCCTTTCAGGTCTTAGAAGATAATGGCTCTCCAAACTTCATTTTCTTTGTAGTTATAAGAAATGCTTGCCCCTTGATCAACCTTGCCGTCCAGGTTCTGTTATCTAATTACACGTGCACATTATGTATGATATGGAAATACGAAACAGCGTAATGAGAATCTATGTCTTCACACTGGCGTTATCCCAATGCGCTTCAGTCAACGCCAGCGTAGATTTGTATACGAATGCTCATTCCAAAAATTCTCGTTATGCTTCATCCGAATCGTTGACCGTTACCTCTCTAAAACAGCACATTACAAGTAAGAAAATCGTTGGCATGAATGGAGAAAATGTTGATTCTCCTTACGCTGCTTTTCTAATATCTTTTGCTTCGCTTGCCTTTAATAAGCCCTGATCGTGTTAAATTCTCAACAGCTGCTTTCCTCACTGTCTTTTTTCTGATTCGAACTATAAGTGTACATTTCGCTTCTATTTTCCTAAAATCTTCTTCGTTACTCATGTCATCTATCCAGGGTTTTCTCAGAATTCGTTGGTACATGTACGTTTCTGTTGTCTCATATCTCGTCTTACTCACACGATATATGGAAGGCAAGAAAAATATATGGAAACAGGGGAGGACCTACCACATGTGCTTGTGTAGATAGCTGTCAGAACCTGGAATGAAGGGTATAGTTAAAAAAGATAGGAGATAAAGAAGTAGAAGAATAGTAGTAGTAGTAGTAGTAATAATAATAATAAAGACCACAAACAAAAACAGTGCCTCCTTATTGATAAGGCAGTCCCTGCTGACTGCAATGTATCTTTGAAGATATTCAAAAAGCTGTCAAAATACAAGGACCTTGAATTAGAAATCTCGAAAATGTGGTATATGGGAACATCAAAAATCCCTGTTATAGTTGGAGCCTAGAACAGGTTGGAAAAGATTGCAGTAGACTAATTGAAGGGATTTCTGGAATTTCATGCCTCAAGGAGATACAAAAAATTGTTCTGACAAGTACAGCCCACACTTTACGAAGGGCCTTATCTATGTAATTTTTTTTTTTTTTTTTTGGCAGTGGAAAGTGTCATAATGCCATTTCTAACCTTAGGTCCCTGGGCGGGACCCGGAAAGAAATGTGTAAACGCCAGAAATCAAAGAAAATAAAAATAATAATAATAATTTGCAACGAGGCCTTTTGTTCTCTCTCCAATGACCATATATTATATTCTCATAATTGATGGTTAGTCTGTCGTCTCTCTTCCCTTTAATATCTTGTCTCGAGGTCCCCGCTGATTCTTTCTGTATCTGCTCTTAACTCGTATCATATGTTGTTAACATTGTATTCACAGATGATAAAACCTGGTAGATTACTAAGTAGCTTAGGATCGCTTGGCTGCATGACTTAAATTCAACCGGTAAGAAGATAGCCCCCTGCCAAACATCCAATTCTAATGCTATCTAGTTGTGTAAGATGCCAAAAGACCAAGATATTAATATGAAACACAAGTAATCATATTAAATAACGTTGTCATATCTAAAACTTTATACGAATGTTTTGCATAGACACTAACTCATTCAGAAGTGTCTAAGCTATTGTTTCCATACAATAGTTATCTCTGATCACTATTTAAAATGTATTTAAAGAAATAAACGCATGGATCTTGAAGAAGAATACCCTTCATATAAAATAGCACTACACTGTTACGATCGGAATGTTTTACTAGATAAAACAGAACAAAACAAAACAAAAACATATGCATGACCTAAGCACTTCAAACTCATCAACAACAAACATGCAAGCACATGTAAGTAGAAGTGAAAATATAATGATATAATCAAATTTAATTTTCCGCACTACATTAACCAGAAGGTTTGGAAGAAAACACTTATCAATACCAAAAAAAAAAAAAAAAAAACAAAACAAGAAAAAAAACGCAGATAATTGGTAGAGTTTAGGTTACCTGAAAAAAAAAATTGTATTTTGTGGAGTCAGGTTTCTTGAAAATCATTTTTAATATATATATATATATATATATATATATATATATATATATATATATATATATATATATTAATTTAAACAACAATAACACTAGCTGTCCAATGAACAAAGAAAACTTACAGTATGGAAACAGATAATTTTAGAATTAATATTAAAATTACCAACCAAACTTACATATGTATATCATTCATCCACAAGGTAATATTTTCTTTACACTTACACACACACACACACACACACACACACACACATATATATATATATATATATATATATATATATATATATAGTGATAATTTGAAGATTTTTAAAGTCAAAATTTTTTTTTTTCTGTAGTTTTCTAATAAAGTCTTTTAAGGCATGCAGACTTTGTAGTAGAGAGCTTAACATCGAATATATGGATAGATCGTTAATAGAATTAATAAAAGTGAAAAATATTTTCCATTGATTATATATATATATATATATATATATATATATATATATATATATATATATATATACATGTATCTACATATATATATATATTTATATATATATCTATATATATATATATATATATATATATATAAATTTTATATATCAAGAATAGTTTTTGAAAGAAAGGTTTAATGACAAATTGAAAAATCAATAAAATTTTTGCTCTTTTATGTAAATACTAGTCACAAAATAAAATCCTTATATTTGTCTTGATAAAATCTATCAGAGGACGAAACGTGTCGGCTAAAAGTTTTCCTTTCGCCTTTTATTCATTATTACTGATAATATAACACTATATATGAGAGGCTGAATGACTTGAGTGAATAAACAATGAAGCTATATTTATGCATAGGCTTAGAAGTCGGAAAAACCATGTTCTTCTTAGGAGTAACTATATATAATTTCAAGTCTTGCAACTTAATGAGACACTGAAATGTTTTTTTGTTTTGTTTATTCTTAAATAGGATCATTTTTAAATCTTTTCAAAATAGCTTTTGGTATCATTCCATAACTAATGGATTTTTAATGCAGTATTTATCGTCTGCAAACCCAGAATATTGTATCTTGATATGTGGATAATAACCAAAAACAGGCTATGATGCAAATTCGATTACATTCGAACTTGTAAACTTATACGGATTTTGAGAATGAAGCAGCCGAAATCTAAAGATATTATTTCCCACAGTAAGAAATGCATATTCCCAAATTAAAACACTTCCACACGACTGGTAATACCCTGCAGTAGTTCAATAGGAAAAACTAAGCGTAAACCGCAGTAGAAAGCAGGAGCTGACGTTTTTATATCTTAAAGACAAGTGAAAAAAAGTTGTGTTTTTATTCTGTACAGGAAAAGCTCGCATAACTTGAGAGCAGAAAAAAAATATTTCATTCAACAAAAACGTTTCGCGCCTAAAACAAAACTTTGTGAGCCTTTGCTTTGTGAACAACATTAGATACTTAAGTATCCTTGAACTGAGCGGGGATATAAAAATCCACGGCTGTTCTGACCTATTTTTGATACTATGTATAAGAGTTTTAGCAATTGCTCTTGTAAAGGTATCTGTATCGAGATATTTTTATCATTCTGTGGATTCTAAATATACAAATATTGTTTTAAAATGAAATCTTGAGAAATAATATTTTTTCAGTTCGAATTTAACTTCACACGTGTGTAATATATTAATAACACGTTTTATTGCATGAAATGTATTTTATTCTCAAACGTATTCTCTGTCTGTTTAAATCTAGTACTGTGTTAAAAATATATAAAAATGTATATCTTGTCATGTATTTTTACATATTATCTTTTGTCTTTATTCTCTAAATTTTTCGGACCCGTAATAAATTTATAGCTAATTCTCTTTCAGGATATACTTTCTGACATTGCAATTGAACTTTTACACCCCTAACAAGCAGCCGCCTGAACAGGCAACCAATTCTAGTCTCATGATTTTCTAAGAGGAATATTTTAAATAAATTTAAAAGGATTCAGTGGAGAACAAGCCGAGTGTTGTGCTATTTTAAGATAAAAGATAATATCTTTATAAATATTAATGAAAATCAATAAAATCCAATAAGGAATTTATTCCTTTTTTTGTTTCTTATTTTATTCAACCAAACTGCACAGAATTGTGAAGGTTAAGCTTTTGCTCTCTAAGCGAGCATGAAGATTTTTTTTATTCAATACTATAACTTTATGCAATCATTGACTTGCCTCAGATGTTAACTTCCGCGCGCAGTGAATAACTTCTTAGCTGAAGTAGATATCCGGTCAAAAATATGATTATATATGTCTTGATAAAATTATAATTCCCATCGGATGTTGATATATAGTTATAATTTTTGTGACCCAAAATGAAAATCAAATACTTTTTTTGAGCATGAATAACTAAATTACATAGACATTTGTGCAATGATGACAAGGATCAGCTCATTCTACCGCTCAAAGATTTATCTGACATCGTCTGATAGTCTTTATTTTTACACGAGTAACGTTAAAAAATGAGTTTATAAAATCAGAAACTCGTTATGTCCTCACGATTGAATTTTTTATAAAATTTCATTACCAACTATATATTTGACAACCCTGTGTTTCGGAATTCGAACTCGAATCAGCCTTATGACTGATGAAATAATTCCTGTCTCAAAAGTAACGCTGAATTATTTCGGTTTGCTCAATACACGTGTATTATTTTGATCCCTTCTGTTATCGTAAGAGTTGTTGCTAATGTCTGGGTGACACAATGAGGATAGAGGGCTTGGAAAAGGTGACACTCACCGGGCAGATTGAAGGTAAAGTTCCAGAGGAACGCAAACGTCAAACTCCTTGGTAGGCTTGAGCAAATGGACGGATGAGCATGATTAGGAAGAGATGACAAAAAGACAAAGGTATAACTATGATTTCCACCGTTCTGAACGGACATTGAAGAAGTTACTAGTTAGTTTCAGTGTGAATTAAATGAAAATCTCCCCGGTACTTCGAAACTCTCTTTATTCTAGATAATTGAATAATGCTATCATTCTAATAAATTTAATTTTATCTCAGGATTTCAATTCTAAACATGTCAAGGTGATTTGACATTGTTTACAAGCACGTCCATAATGATGAGCTTAATATTAATCTTTAACGCTTTGCATTTGTTTTATATTGACTCGCAACTTAAATATTTCCTTTCGAGTTTTCTTTTTTATTTCTTACGCTATGGTCAATGTGAATCTCGATATTTGATACCCAATAAATTGTCTACTTTGGGACGACCTGTTCATTTGGCGTGTTTTGGCTGATAGATATTTTTAAAAAATTTTATATACAATAAATTTGTATTCTCTTTATTTTATCGACTGTTCCCAATTTAGACATTGACAATATAATTATTTTCATTTCTTCCATCTTACACATGACTTGACTTGATCAACTGATTGAAGAAATAATCACGACAAACTTTTCACCACTTAGCTCAATACATTTGCGCAAGAAAAGGCATTCAACAAAAGAAATATTAAAAACAAAGGAAACAATAAAAAAAAGGCTTATATGACCGTAAGCTTGATATATTAATCGAGTGATTTGATTTTTTTTTTTTTTACAGCGTATTCACCTTTTGGTAGGTTATTTATATCCCGAAAATATTTTTAGATTTTAATAATTTTTAGCAGTAATAATACTTTAGTGATACAAGTCTTACTAATTGACCCATAGCTGAAGGTGCAATATGGTGTAATAATACATTTATCAAGAGTATTTGCACGTAAGTTAATAATAACGAAAACGACTGGCTTTCCGATTAAGAATTCCGAGCCGTCATCCGTTACACTGTCAGCGCATACAAGTTTACAGATCCTGGTATCCCAAGGGGACACCCACATATATACTGACCACGATCGACGTTGCCTAACTCGGGATATCGTAAGACAACCGTTGTCTCAATGTTATATAGCCGTAAGTGCCTTTACAGGTAAGTAAATTAGAAATAAGATCTAATAATGTAAACATTTATTAATGTAAACATTAAACGTTCAGTTTCTAACTGGAGATGCAGTTTGGATATATATATATATATATATATATATATATATATATATATATATATATATATATATATATATATATCCTATGTAAGCAATAAATATGTGGAAGCGACAGATTCTTACCTTTACCAAGGTTATTTGCACGTAAGTGAACGTAACAAATCCAACAGTATATCCAATATCTATTTCTGGCCAGCTACCCATTACGCCACCCGCACATCATTTTCATAAATAAAAAGAGATTTATGACTACGATTTGTTATGTAACACATTCAAAATATGATTTAGAAACCACCACCATACATTTTATTTCTAAACTTAATTAGTGTAAATTTTAAAATCTATGTTGACAATGGCGGCTGAGGTTTGAGCATTTAAAATTAATAGATAGATAGATAGATAGATAGATAGATAGATAGATAGATAGATAGATAGATAGATGGAAATTGCAAATAGATAGATATATAGATAGATGGGAATGGCAGTTATATATATATATGAGGTGAAACAAATACATTGAATCAATAGCTTCATCTACCGCAAAGAAAGTTGGTTCTCTGTGTCGTGCCAGAAAATATTTCGAACCTGAATTCATCCGTCAAATCTATAAATCAACAATCAGTCCTCGAGTAAAATAATGCTGTCATATATTGTCTGGTGCCCCCGCCGTATGTCTCGAGGTCCTTGATAAAATCCAGAGAAGGATATGCAATGTGGCTGGACTTAGTCTGGCATCTCGTCTATAGTCACTTTCTCACAGACGTGCTGTCGCTTCCCTATGTTTTCTTCTACAAGCATTTTCGCGGGAACTGCTTCGACGAGCTACCTTCGCTTGTTCTTAAACTGCATGAATTTAAGCGTTTTACGAGGTTGGCATCTCGGTCACACCCTTTCACTTTTGAAACGGTTATATATAGCCGTCTCTTCTATTTCAGCAATTTATTCTCTCACATTTCTCGTCTGTGGAACTACCTTTCCCATAGCCGCTTCACCGATAACTATAATCTTCAAATATTCAAATGTAATGTAAATCGACATTTTCTGATGCCTTGCGCTTGTTGCCCCGTACTTCACTTTATCTTTTCCTCGAACCTGCCTCTTTACTTTTGCTCTTACCCTCTGTAACTACTTGCGTGTAGTGGCACTCCTTCCTTGCTTGGGGTGAAATACTTAAAAAAAAAAAAAAAGATGGACAGATGGATAATGTTTGTAAGGAAAAATGCAACGATACTGCAGATTGGGAAATAGCACCTGCTTTCAATCCCATCTTTGATTTCCAACTGAATTTGTTTTCGATAACTGAAAATAACGGGCTTTATGTAATATCAGTACTACTATATATATATATATATATATATATATATATATATATATATATATATTATATATATATATATATATACACCGACGCACAGTTGTGAACTGAATTTTTAACCCTCACTGAATATTTTTATATGTTCGAAGGAAATGCGGGTGCTTACTGAATTTACCATATATAGTTGATTCTATATTCAGTTTTAAATAATTCGTGACATTTTTAGAAGTTTCGATCTATTATGTTGATAGTTACAGATTTTTCTAAAAATTGGCGCAGACCAAAATTATTCACCTTCATATGGAAATTATGAAATAATATTGCTCTGTGGCAATTGTAATGTTTTTTTGTTTTTTTTCTAATTTGGCATTTGACTTGATACTATACTATTTGAAGAAAGTATGTGTGTGCCATGTTGTTATGTTTTGTTCTTTATCTTAAAATTAATGTTTTGGAGCGAAACAAAGTGATACTGTTTTGGTCAGCGTTTTTGAAACTGCTTATTTTAGTACTGATAGATCTTGTTAACTGAATTGTTATTTTGACTTTCCCTTTACGTGTTTTGGCGTGGGATCTCTCCTCTCCAACTTGATGGAGCTGTTTCCTTATAGGTCAGATAAATCCCCACCCGCTACTTCAACCGCCTCTCCTGCGCATAAACTAAAGAAAAGGCCGAAATGTTATGAGTCCCTATAAGAAATATATCAGGATTTATTGACGGGAATGAAATACTGTCGATACCGTCTGTTCTGTAGGCAATTGCAGAACTCAGCCATCAATCCCGGACATTGACAAGCACCATCTGAGAAATAATTGAAGAGACTCTTAAAAGTCACAATATTGCTCTAAATGTACTGGTCAAGAGGTTTAACTTCACGTGGGATATCCTTCTGGCAACGAAGTACGAAGCCAAAAAACTCGTCGAGAGTGTTCTCACCGTAAAATCTGTGAGGCTACAAACAGAGTAGCTGCCTCTCGCCAATACAGGATTATGTTGCATGAGGTGTTCTTTGACATATCTGCGGACCATTTGGAGGTCTTGTTTCCCCAATAAGGGCAGGTTGCCGAGGTCTCAACGGTGATGTTATGTAACTTTAACAAGAAAATTATCATGGCATTTCCGATATCATGACTTGCGGTGGAAGAATTTTCGTAGTTGTGCAGCGACGTCAGGCCCATTGTTGGTGCTGTGAAGCCTCGGGGCATATGTCTAAATAATGTTCTGGTGAGAATCCAGCAACACCAAGTCAAAAACGGACAACTCAACAGTTCAACAAAGGGCAGTATTAAAGGAAGCAATGGTGCCAGTGTGTGGCCGCAGGTGACCAGGAAGGGACGAAAGTCGACAACGCCTTCTCCTCCTACGCCCTAACAGGATGTTGCAACAGGGCGAAAACAACAGAGCTCGAAGTAGAATTCCCAGCAGCGACAACAGCAACAGACACAGCAACAACCACAGCCACAGCTGCAGCAACACCAACAATCATAACAACAACAGCAATAACAACTGGTTCAACAACAACCATAGCAAGAAGAACAACGTGAAGCAAAACAGCTGCACCAGATACTAGATGTAGATAGAGAGATGGAGGTAATTCCTCCACCTAGATCATCCTCTTTAAGAAAAAGGGGGAGGGGATGACGAAGAACAAGAATATTTTCAAACTGCTTAAATGTTCCAAGATCTACAATGCGTAGCATTATCAAGAAGCACGGGACTCACTGTGTTGAGAATAAATCAACGACTGTCAGAAAACGGTTAATGTCTGAGTGAATGGAAAGGAACATTCTTAGAGATATCTCAAAAAAATCCTTATCTAACGACAAAGGACATTGTCAATGATGTAAAAACGAATGTATCGATAAAGACAGTCACTAGATGCTTTCATCGAGTAGCACTTCGAGTTTGTTGCCCAAGGAAAACTCCCTTGCTTAAGGCTAAACAACTAAAATTCAGATTAGCTTATGCTAGAATCCATCTAGTACATGTGAGTAAATATTGGAAATCTGTTTCATAGTCAGATGAAACCAAACTAGAATTATTTGTTCACATGAATTAAGCATGGAGGAAAGTGAATAATGCTAACAAACCAAAAACAATACAATTAAACACGGCTGTGGAAGTATTTGGGAATGTTTTGCTGCTTCTGAGCTAAGAGGACGAATGTGAGGAGAGGGCACCATAGTGATGATGCAGTATTTGCTTATTCTTAAGAATAATATAAAACAAAGTGAACGAAAACTGTCTTTACGGCGTCACTGGATATTCCAACAGAACGATGACCCGAAAAAAATGGCACGAATTGTTACAAAATACTTAGATGACAGTAAAATTACGGTATTGGCGTATCCCACACAAAGTCTTAACATAAACTCCATTGAAAATCTATGGGCATATTTGAAGAAAGATTTAAGAGAAAGAAGTCCTTCGAATTTGGAGAGACGTGAAGGTTTTACCAAGTAAGAATGGAGCAAAATATCTATCAGCGTGTGTATTGATCTTGTAATGCATACCCCTATTTGAGTAGATACTATATTTGTATTTGTGTATGAAACAAAATATTTATTTACCTGCCTAATATTAATTTAATGAATTAATTTACATTTTAAAATTATAAAGCAATTGTCCATATTTCAATGTCAGTTTATGATAAATTTTAGCCTTCGATTCTCGTCTGTCATTACCAAACATCAAAGTCTATTTACTGCTTGCTAAATATATTTGCAACGTTATATTATTTGTAATTTTTTAAATGTTTGTGATGATGTCACGTGAACGTGATTTCTTTAATAGATTCTTCGAATTTAAATAACTTTAAATGTTAAGTCTTTGTGACTGCGGAGATTTCTTATACAACCGAGACGTTCACATTCTGGTCCTGAGACCCGGGTTCGAATATAACCATGGTCGATTTGTCAGGTAGCAGACTTCCTTATGTTATCGAACGGGGGGGGATACATCCCAGCGGTTAACCTGAAACCTTGGTTAACCTAAACCTTGTAGATGAAATTGTGTAGACAGACCACATGGGGGCCGTGAATAGTTATGCTTGCATGTAGCACAATTCATCGTGGTCGACGGCTTGAGCGTACTGGCCTTGTTCACATTGCTGATCACGCTAGATAACACAATATTTCCCAGATACTGTAACTAAGGTTTGCTCAGCATAGTTGCAATCTAAACCACAGTTGTGCACTGTGAGTGATGAATAAACGCAAATGCGCCCGAGAAAGCGTCTTCAATGGGGATTGGATAGCCGCCCTAGTAGACGGGCATCATCGAATAGGAATGGCCACCTAAACTATACTACAAATACAATATAGTTTTCTCATATGTTTGTTTCCTGTGGGTGGGATCACTTCTAGACGGAGTGTGAATTACAATTATGAGCAGAAGTTGGGATATAATTGTAAGTATTCTTATCGGTGTTGATATAATGATAATAATAATAATAATAATAATAATAATAATAATAATGCATTTATGCGTTTATTCTTTTAAATGTTACTTTTCGTGTAGTTTGCTATGACTGTAAATTCTTGACTCCAGCTAATTCTTTCCATTTCAGCTCCCTCTTATTTTTTTTTTTTTTTAACGTATATTTCAAATTTTCGGTCCCCGCCCCGACCTTTAGCGGACATCCGTGTCCATTTTTCACTTTATTTTTCACTTTTTCTCTCTTACTTTAAGCATCCCAAATCTCTGTCGTTGCGTATATGTGTACATGTTTACTAATATCTCTCTCTCTCTCTCTCATGTGTGTGTGTATATATATATATATATATATATAATTTGCATGTGTATGTACCCGCATTGAAAGGGATCATATTGTATTTATTTTTCCCTTTTTTTTTTTTTTTTAAGTCTATATACTAAAATGCATTTATCCCCCCACCTGAGTGGTCACTCGGACTTATACTAAGTTAAAACTTACTATAGTCTACCCCACTGAATACCACACATCTTTTGAAAATATTCTCTTTATATCAAAAACCCACAATCTCATTGTATGGGCGTGCTCCTGGATCTTCTTCCAGATTCGTCCTACAGCTGGTAACCTGAACATAATTACCCCTTGGCGGTCAAGGTTAAAACGCATCTCTACTAATTTCAATGAATACGAATAATATTTCATACCGGATCGGCCGTCAACCGGGGCAACAAGGGCCGCGTCACTTAGAGAGGAACCAGTCTGAGAACGAAAAGTCTGCCACTGGAACAAACTCTTCCACACACGAAGAGACACTTGGTCACCAAAACCGGATTATTGCCAACCTTGGACCAAGTGACTCTATGCAAAATCGACTAATAAAAAGTAAACGAACGAAATGGAGCCGCGAAGAGTATCGACAAGTCATGACATCCTTCTTCACTGCACTCGAAAACCCAGCAAAGAACACCACCAATCAAACATACCAAATATGGAGAAGTACGGTGGGAAATGATGTAAGACCTAACCTTAATCCAAACATGCTTGCCAATGTACGTAGGGACATCATGCGAAACAACAGACTCTCACAGGCAGAAATAGATAAGATAAAAGTACATATAAGACAAAATACTATGACCCATCACTCAAACTCTATTGAGACGAATGTAGAAATAAGGAATGTAACAGAGTATGGGGTGGATGTTGGAGAGAATGAAGTACGGAATAATCTCCCAGGAAATGAAACCCAAGACTCTACCTTAAACACAACCTACAGTCCTCCAGAAACTGCACCTGAAGTCATCTTCAGTGACAATAAGTTAGAATTCTTTGAAAACCACGGAGCTGAAATCACCGAAGGAAAAAATGACGTCACCCAAGTGCTCAGCAGAGTAACATTCACACAATTGTCAGACAGAGACCAGCTCCCGAAAATCCATATGACGAACTCCAACAAGCACATCGTGAAAATATACAATGCTCCTCTGGAAACACTGTTAACAGATAAACCACCGGGAAACATCACAGAAGTTAACAACGTCATATACGCCACAGATTTAGCAGCGACTCGGAAGCTTGAGTCAAGACAATAAATAAAATTAACAGACACAGAGAACCAGCTTGAAAACCAAACTGATTCGAGAAATACAACAAATCAGATGTGAGCTTTCTATATTAGATGAGCTCACCAGAAACCCTAATATTTCCACACGTAAATTCAAAAAGATCAAGCGGAAATATAACATTAAATCCCTAATTGATATTCCATCAATCAAGGAAATGCTGAAGCAAAACTTCAGCTGAAGACGCAGAGAACAAGACGATACGAAAAACGTTGTAGGTTCTATCGCCAAAATAAAATATTCGAACAGATCTTAAGAAATTTTACAGGAAATTGGAAAAACACCTATACATGTAGAAAGGCCACCATCGATTGATAATGTACAGACATTCTGGGAAAATATCTGGAGCAGCCCAAAGGAGTATAACCCAAATGCAGAGTGGATACGGCGTGAAGAAAACGAATGCTGGATACACCTCTGCAAGAATGGGAAAATATATCCACAGATGATGTTAGGCAAGCTCTAACGAAATCCCAAAAGTGGAAATCCCCAGGAAGTGACAAGGTGCCCAATTTCTGGCTGTATCATCTCACATCTACTCATGAAATTCTTGCAAAAACATTATCAACGCTTGTAAATAATCCCTATGAAACCCCGGAATGGATTACTGAAGGTATGACATACCTCATACAAAAAAAAACTGAAACAGACGACCCGAAAAATTATAGACCGATAACATGTCTCTCCACAACGTATAAGTTGATCACGTCTGTATTGACGAACCGTACTTATTCCTTTCTCGAAACAAACAGCACTCTTTCGCTTGAACAGAAGGGATGCAGAAGAAGTTCATATGGCTGCAAGGATCAACTTCTGATAAATAAGATGATCCTGGAAAATTGCAGGAGACGACGCAGGAACCTAAGTGCAGCGTGGATTGATTATCGTAAAACTTTGATAGTGTTCCACATTCTTGGATCCTTAAGACTTTGGAAATGTACAAAGTCTCCCCTGTGGTATTAAATTTCCTAAAGCACAGCATGGGAATGTGGAACACCAAACTATACCTTAGTCACACCGGGGGCACTGCCATATCCAACCGTCTGAATATCCGACGTGGAATCTTTCAAGGTGACTCTCTGTCACCCCTTCTGTTTTGTTTATCCTTAATCCCTCTTACACATGAACTGAACAACAGTAGCTATGGTTACAAAATAAATAAGAAAATATTCAATCACCTACTCTACATGGATGATCTCAAACTCTTTGCCAAAGACGACAATGAGTTAAAATTGTAAATGAGTCAATATTGTAAAATACTTCAGTGACGACATAGATATGGACTTCGGATTAGATAAATGTGCAAAAGTAACTTTCAAGAAAGGTAGAATTACAGAAACACCCTTAATAGATTTAGATTTTGTCACAAAGATTAGGGAACTGGAGCATGGTGAAGCTTATACGTACCTAGGAATTAGCGAAGGAGATGGCATACAGCACCCCCAAATGAAGGAAAAAATAAGAAAAGAATACTACAGGCGTGTACGTCTGGTACTAAATACTGAGCTGAACTCAAAAACAGGATATCAGCCATGAACACATTGGCTGTCCCTGTGGTGCAATACAGCTTTAATGTCCTTAACTGGACCATAGCTGAAATTAAGCGACTGGATGCCAAAACGAGAAAGCTACTCACTTGCTATCGCATGCATCATCCCAAAGCTGATGTCGACCGTCTGTATGTGCCCAGATCCGAAGGAGGCAGAGGATTAGTTCAACTAGAACTGTCCTACAAAACTACAACAATTGGCCTCCAAAGATATTTGGAAACTACAGAAGACTGGATGATGGTGTGCGTCAAGGAACATGAAAGTAGTAAGCGTCTTTACTCCGTAATAAAAGAAGGCAACAAATTCAAAATGGAGTTTCAAATTGGCGCAGAAAAGCAAGTACAGCTTAATACACCGGCTGAAGCTACAAAATACTTTAAAAAGACAGCAAAGACAAATGCAACCGACTAGATACAGAAGCGATGGCAAGATAAACCGCTTCTGAATATGTTATATTTGCTGCACAGGACCACTGCTTGTTAACTAGGAATTATCAAGCACATATACTAAAATATTGTGTTCGCCCAAAATGCAGATTCTGTGATAAATATCCAGAAACGATTGATCATCTTGTATCAGAATGCACGATATTGGCACCCACTGAATATAAAACACGGCGTGACAGAGTGGGCCAATATCTGCACTGGAAACAACACCCAGACAAGGTTACTGAGATAAGACCTGTTACAATTCTATGGGACTACACAATACACACTGACAAAATAATCAAAGCCAAGCGCCCAGACATTGTTATTAAAGACCACAAATAAAAAGTGCCTCCTTATTACAGACTGCAATGTATCTTTGAAGATATTCAAAAAGCTGTCAAAATGCAAGGAACTTGAAATAGAAATCTCACAAAGGTGGCATATGGGAACATAAAAAATGCCTGTTGTAGTTGGAGCCCTTCGATTGGTTGGAAAAGGTTCCAGTAGACTAATTGAAGGGATTCCTGGAAATCCATGCCTCAAAGAAATACAAAAAAATTGTTCGCACAAGTACAGCTCACACTTTACGAAGGTTTTTATCTATGTAATTGTTTTTTGTCTTTGGAAAGTGTCATGATGCCATTTCTAAACTTAGGACCCTGGTTGGGACCCGGAAAGAAATGTGTAAGCGCCAGAAATGAAAGAAAATATTAATAATAATAATAATAATAATTGTGAGCAGTAATTTCAGCATATGAACAAATTGTATTTGCAAAATTTCTAATCATATTTTACTTTATTTTATTAAGTATTATTTTATTATTTGCAAGGAGCCGTCGTACATTATTGCTCTTTTTCTCTTTCTGCATCATACTTGCATTCTTATATATATATATATATATATATATATATATATATATATATATATATATATATATATATATATTTTTGATGAACTGATAATGTTTTCTTTAAGAAAGATTATTAACATAAGTATTGGCGGTTAAAGCAGAAATGAATGAAAATCTCCAAAAAACACCTTAATTGAAAAATATTTCCTGCTTTAAAGTAAGAAATAAATTATTTTATAATATGAATGTATATATGCTGTACGTATTTTCATTAAAAGAGCAATTTGTTCTATAAAACCTAGTTTAAATGACAACTTAATAATTCATACTAAAGACTGTAAAATAAGATACAGTGTTCCATTGAGCTTCAGAAGTAAATCCTTCCGTAAAATTTTGGAGTATTAGCTTGAAATAGGTGTTAATTTTTTTCAGAATAATAAGTATTTTATTATATATCTTTCTTTCTTCGTATTTATTTCGAAATACGTTAAAACAGCAAATCAATGTGCATTTATTTATTTTTTATTCACCACCAAGTCATGTGAAACAGCATTTTCACCTTTCATATAGCTGCTTATAAGAAAAATTCTAATATAGTGCATTGAATTGTATAAATACATCTTGTGCTGTGTGCATTTAAATTTTATTTAACGATGTTGTTATACTGTATTATGAATATGATATTTGGATTATAATAGTCAAGTGTGTGGTTATATAAGCGAATTAATATAAGAATGTGTGTCGGAAACTAATACTGAATTTAATATTAAAAATGCCGTAAAACATAAAAAACGTCACTACCTCAAGAACACCTTGTATAATTTTAATGATATGAGTCACTACTCACTGTAGGGGGCGGCTTCAAGTTGCAATATTGTTCAATTTCAGTTGAAGAATTTTCTATCGTCTAAGGTCTATCTTGGGAACTCGTATACATATCCGTTTACATACATCATCAATACATATAAGATTAGAGTTCTTGTACTGTATATATATATATATATATATATATATATATATATATATATATATATATATATATATATATATATATATATTACATTTTTTTCAAAACTCAGGCCCGTGTTTAAAATCTTCACAGTATTTAGTATTGTTGATGTTATTTCTCGATATTTACAATCTCTATTTTCGTTCAATAAAAAAAGCTTTAAATTTTCCCCCCAAATTTAAAGAACGTTTATTTTACGAAGCTATGCGCCATAGCAAAATAAGCTGTACATTGTACTCCCTTATTTGATTGAACTTCTGTCCCAAATTTGGTTTCGATCGGTCAATGTTTGACTATTTTCGAGGATGTGATGGACGGAAGAACTAATGGAAGTCACATAATTATATATATATATATATATATATATATATATATTTATATATATATATATATATATATATATATATATATATATATATATAGAGAGAGAGAGAGAGAGAGGGGGGCAGCTTATCTCCATTCAAGTATGTTTGCTTGAATAATCTGGACATATGTCTGTTAATCTTTGTTTTAATCTCCTCAAATCCCTCATTAACTTCTCAATGTTGATAATAAATTCATTAAGTAAGGCGCCGCTGTTTGTTTTTTAAGTTCTTTTATTCTCCCAAATACCTTCAATCATCATCAGGGGTGAAGATAAATATTAATTTAAATGATAGTAGTGATTTTTTTTTTGTAAATGCGCATGAAATGCGCTCTGTTACAATTATTTTAAATACGAACGTGCTCACTTTTATTTAATTTAAAAATTAACTGTTAATGCTATTAAGTCTTTTCATGTATTTATCTAAGGAAGTTAAATATAATTTATATAAATGAAGCCTGTTACAATTACCATTTAATTATTTTAAAAGCATTTTTATTTTATATGAAAATACTAGAATTATATTATGTCTATATTTATTTAAATTCTCTCGAATACTCTGATAAATGTGTTGGTTAAATCCCCTGACTTGACACAAATAGTAGTAATCTAAATACCTGGCTACAGCTGAGGTCATAAAAAAAATGGAAAGTTGAGTTAAAAGATACTTAAAATACGGAAGACTAATAGCATGTGGAACTAGAACAATGTACACGGACGAAATAAAAAGTTCAGCTCGAAATTCCTAACACTTGAATAAGGCCGGTGCGTACATCGGCCGGATCGTCGTGAATATGGCAACAAAGGTGAGGACAACATTCCGAATAATGTAAATAATGTATATACATTTTGATTGTGAGCCTTTTCTTTCTTGTAACTTTAGCTGTTGTTATCAGCTCTCTATAGACTGGAAGACTCGAGAGAATTTATCTCCTATAATCTTATCAGCCTTTTCAGATTAATCTCATATTTCATTATGAGTTAACGCTCGTCTTATTTACACGTCAGCCATTTTGTTTATTTAATATCCAGTTGCATCAACAGTGACAATCAACAGTCAGCACTGCGTCTTCGTTGCGCGTCTTAATAGTTCTGTTCGTCAAATATAACGATAATATAATATACAGCATCTAGATATCTTATTTATAGTTGATAACTATTCAATAATTTCACAGTAAGTTTTTAATATATCGGCGAAGATTTTATCTCATTGAACAGCACTAGCTTTCTAGTGAACAAATACTGCAAAATGCGACATTTTCAAAACATTTGTGTAAACGTGTTATCTTCAAATCAACAGAAATAATTTCGTTTCTTTTCCTTAATTAAATATATTTCCCTATTTGTTGTAGATTCCTGCGTCATATTAGACATATTTTCTATATCTATAAAATAAAAAACAAGTTATGTTTCTAGCGTTATCTATTTTTCTTGTTCAATTTACCATCGCTTTCGACAGATAGTTTTCGCAGTCTTTAGGCAACAAAGAATGATATATTTTACACTGGACATCCACTTCACGACAAAAGCAACGTTGCAATCATGTCGCTATGCCAATGCAAATGATCTGAATAACTCGATATTTATGCCAGCGACCAACCTTTTAGCCCTGTCTTAATAGTAAGTTTTATTTTTTTTCGGAACTGCGAACATCTGCTTATCTAAACACAGATCTGGGGTTCACGTTTACAAAATCAAGAAGTCCCTGCCAAACAACAAGACAAAAACAGATGTACATTACGCAGATGACCTTGCCTTTTGTCAGAAACAGTTGTTAAGGCTACGAAATTACTCCATCGAAGAAGCGGTAAGCGAGATTGGTCTCCACATAATTGCTGTCAAAAAAGAATTTATCAGCTAAAACCAAGAAGGAGAAATTAAGTTGAAAAACGGCAAAAGCAGCAAATCCGTCCAGGAATATATTTACCTCGGCAGCAACATCCAGTCAACGGAGAGTGACATCAAAATCCGCAAAGTCAAGGCCTGGGGTGTCCTTGATGGTCCAAGCACCATCTGTAAGCTCTCCCTCTCTGACAATTTTAAAAAGGATTTTGTCTTTATCTACGACTCAACAACATGGACACTGACGAAACAAAAAAAAAACGGATCTCTTGACGGAACATACACAAGGATGTTACGAGTTGCGTTGGACATCGTCTGAAAGAAACACCCAACAAAGTAACGCCTGTATGTCTACCTTCCTCCTATCTCAGTTTCGCTAAGAGAGAGAAGGCTTCGGCTGGCTGGTCACTCCTGGAGAAGTAAGTCAGAACTTGTGAGTGACACCCTCCTACGGAACCCATTGCGCGGCAAAATATCGGTTGGACGGCCCCCGTCACACATACATTGACCAACTTGTATAGATTACTTTGGATACCATCTGCTGTCAGCGATGCCTGACAGATGGCTGGAAGGAACGAGGCAAGAGAATTCGAGAAGCATTCTCGTCCTGATATGATCTTTCTCCCCATCGCTCTCTCTCTCTATATATATATATATATATATATATATACCCCCACACACACACACACACACACACACACACACACACACACACACATATATATATATATATATATATATATATATATATATATATATGTGTGTGTGTGTGTGTGTGTGTGTGTGTGTGTGTACTGTAAATCCAATAGGTCCGACAATGTAGAACTGGCAGCTGCGTCTATTGAAAATTAACTCCAATCAGTTGTTAAGAAACGGTTGTAAATATTGACGCCTTCAAAACAAAAATGCTAAGTTTCAATCATATAAACCAATTTTTACTCTCCATGAGCATGATTGTTGGTAAAATCCTGGATAGAAGCCTATTGAGATTTCTTGGTATCACGTTTTCCATGAATTTCATTATACTGAATCAATTACTAGGTCCACTGCTAGAAAATTTGTTCCCTGTGTTGCGTCAGGCTATTTTACTTGTAACAATTCATCTTGCACGTTTTTAAAGCCATCCTTACTCTGTGCGCTGAATATTGCTGCCATGGCTGGCCTGTTACTTCTGTAATATATGTTGAGTTCCCTCTGTTTTTCTATAAGTATTTTCATGACAATGGTTCTGATGAATTCTTATCTGTGGTACTTCGACCGCATCAATTAATGCGTACTAATAGATTGCCAACAAGTTCTCATCTTTTTACTGTAGAAATAGCTAGATCTAACTGTAATCTCTATATGAATAGTTTATTTTTCTTGCACGTCTCGCTTTTGGGACTCTTGGTGTCTTGCTACGTTGCTACAGACGATCTTGAAAATATATACTGCAACGTCAGTTACCATTTCCTATCTTCCTCATTTCTGTTTTTTTGTTGCTCTTTCGCCTCATCAATTTCTTCTAGGTTCTTTTTCACTCTTATTAACTCTTGGAGTTTTAGTGGCTTTATCATTTTCAGTGGGTTTAATGACTAATTAAAGCTTATCTTCTGGTTCTACAAATTTAGAACTCCCCCCACGACTTTGAATCTAGAACATTTATCTCGTATTTCACTTGTCAGGAGGATGGTCCACTCAGAAAGCATTTTCCCCGTGAACTACTACTCCGAGGAAAAAAGAAAACTAACTCTTGGATGTTTCCCCGAATACCACATATTTCCTAAGGGTTAACCACTACCTATAATGCATATCTTCGTAATCTTCCTTTCCTTCCAATTCCATCTACTTCCGTTTGCATTCTACTTAAATTGGCTCTCGAGCTTTTTTGGTTTAATCTTAGAATATAAAAAACAATTCTATACCATTCTTAACATATTCTTCAATCACCAACATCATTTCGACACTAAAGCGCTGATTTAAACGGCTCGATACTTTCAGAAATATAGTAAAACATTAGAGATCGATAGATAGCAGAATATATATTTAAATGATCACTGTAACATATAGGTCAAAGTTTTACATCTTTGAATTAATCATATATTGATAAAAAATATATTTGTTCTTAAATATGTTGGTGATACAGCTTTTGGTAATGTATAGAGATATATCTATAAATAATAGGTGCGTGCGTGCAGATGTTTCTTCGGGTGTTGACAACAAGGCCCGCGTAATTCGCTTTCAAATAAAATAAAACGCAGTATTAGAGACAATGAGAAGATGAATAGAACAATGTGTATCGATAAATTCGACTTCCGTCTTTTGTATTTTCTTTTATTCTTATTTGATTTCCATCTTCTCCAGATATCTAAAAACAGAAAACAAAAAAATCAGAAAAAAAAGGACACTACTTAGAATTTGCAAGGCCAAATTAATTAGACATTACGACTTGTACACTGTCTGTTTTGTATTCATTAATTAAGTTACTGGTGCCCAGTGTTTAAATATACTTTCAACGGACGGGAAAGGAAAGAAGGGGAAAGAAGAAGAGGAGAGACAGGAAAAAGAAGAGCTGTCGGATGGACGGAGCCGACTGGCCTGTCGTCTGTTCTCTTTTGTGGTTACCTTAACGCTTCATTAGTTTCGTTCACGAGTAATTATCGCAAACAAAATACCTGATGCTTTTGTAGTAGGGTAAGTGTCGTGAAATAAACGGTAAGATTTACAGTTCGATTCCTGGCAAACACTTAATGATATACTGAAACCAATTTACAAAAGATGTCTAAAAACAAGAATTCCAGAGCAAAGGTCAGGCTCAAAAACAAAAGAAATCTGTAAAAAAGTATTAAAAAAATATTCTTTCAATCTAATTTTTAAATAACCTGCTTTTCTCGTTTGCATGTGTAGATGTGCGAACATCAACAAAGATCAATTGGATGTAATCTTAACGGATGAAACGCGCCACAGAATCTTTTCTAGCTGGTTTATTATATTTTTCTAAATATTGTTTGTTGATATATATATATATATATATATATGTGTGTGTGTATATTAAGAATTGGACAAAGTCCGATAATTTATGAAAGATATTTTTATGTTTAGCATTCTTTTTATAGATACAAGTATTTAAGTAAATGCTCTGTTTATAATAAACAGTATTAAATAACATTTACCGGCCTGAATGTCCGAGAAATTTTCATAGAAAATATTCGTCCTTTGACAGGATTCGAACCTGCATCCTATACGGAACCGTCATTTACGCTGATGTGCCTTAACCGACTCGGCCACAAAGGAGCGTTCAGTAGGCAAGTATAAGCAGTAAATTCTACTACCTTACCTTCTCTATATATATATATATATATATATATATATATATATATATATATATATATATATATATATATATATATATATATATATATATATATATATATATATATATATATATATATATATATATATATATATGAATAAATTCCAGTAACCAAAAAAAACTATCCTTAAAAGACTTCTCAATACAGATTAGAGCATATATAATTTATTCGAAAATTATAACATATATATGTTATGAAATCACTACAAAAATAGCCGTTTTGTTTCAACACTTCTGGTGTATTATCAAGTGATGGTGTTGAATGCAGAATAAAGGGTTTATTCATAAACTTCTTCAAATTCTTCAAATTTCTTTTCTTCAAATTCTTCAAATTTCTTTTCTTCAAATTCTTCAAATTCTTCTTCAGAAGATGCATTTGAAGAAGAAAAAGAAGAAGAATTTGAAGGATTTGAAGAAAAAGAAGAAGAGTATGAATAATAATTTGAAGGTGAAGGATTTGAAGAAGAAGAATTTGAGGAATAATTTGAAGAAAACATTGAAAAAGAATAATTTGTGGAAGAATAATAATAATTTGAATTTGAAGAAGGAGAATTTGAAGAAGAAGAAGGAGAAGAAGAAGGAGGAGAAGAAGAAGAAGATTTATTATTGTTGGGCAATTCCTATAAGCAACTGAATATTTTTACCTGTGCTTGGAGTACCAGTGGTCAGCAGTGGGAACTGAGTCAAAAAATATAACCAGAGTGAAGTGCATTAAATATATTGCAAAATACATGACTTAGAGCTATCCAACGTGATTCAAATAGGACATTATTAAATCCTTCCCATTATTCAACAATATTTGGCATATGCCACGCCATAAACGTGGAAATCACCAGTTATTAAAATATTAAGAAAGAAGTAAAGGTTCACTTAACTGACGGTATTGTGTGAATAGATGGGAAGAATGAGGATTACGACGTATAGTGAAAAGTCAAGCGTTACTAAGACCTACACAGGATATGAAGTAAAAGAAAGACATGGTCTCCCAAGTCCTGAATGGACAAGGCACAGAGAAGACGTGGATTGACGTGTATTACGGCCAAAAGAATTGTGCCGCCTGAAAGATTTGTTAGATTTAACAAGTTTTTTTAATCACTTCGCCCCAAGCAAAGCAATAAAGCCATTATGTTGCAACGGTCTACTGAATGCGAAAGATTATGCGAGAAAGAAACACTTTATTAAGGAGACCGATCAATGAAATAATAATAAGTAATGATTGTCATTGCATTTATATTTTTGAAGATCAATTTTGACTAGAAGGCAAGGGGCCGGAAAATTTCGAGAGAAGAAACCGTTCGCGTAATACTAACGGTAATACTAACGGTTATATCTCGCCATTTCAACTGTAAAATGATGAAATCTAGCTGGCAACCCAGTAAAACGCTTAAATTCATCAAGTCTTATTATCATAGCTGAATTTTCAATAGAAAAATTACCACGAAAATACAGGGATCGCTTGATTAGTGAGGTTGTGTACATTAAAAGATGCACACTAATCGAAAGCGCATTGGATGCGGCAACTTCTCAGTATCTGCATTTATATGAACAACAGACTTTCATAAAGATTCTTTTATATTTTAATTAAAAAGGACGCAAATTAGAAATTAATTGTGAATGAGACTAAAATTTTAGGAAAAAATTACATCATTTTTCTGCAAATTTGTTGGTTTCTGTCTTCATCTCGTTCTGCTTCTAAACATTTTTCTTTAAATTCTTCAATGACCTTGAAAAATTCTTTTGATTCCTTCTTTCTCATCACATTATGCTGGAGGGTAGGTAAAGTTGAAAATCTAATATTAAAAAAAAAAAACAATTTAATTTTCAAAAAGTGAACTTTATGTTATGTATATTTTCTATTTTAGGAATTTTTTTTTTCCTGAGAATTTTTATTTGGTGACATTTTTTAAATTTCCGTATTTTTTTTTAATAAATCTAAATTTCTGAATTTGGGTAAATCGTACATTTTTGAACAAAACTCAAAAAATCAAAGACCTTCAAAATAAACATGAAAAAAGTTGAATGTTGTAAAAATTTTAATAAATATAAATATTCAAATATGTGTTTTAATTATCGTTTTATATTATAACATTTATCTTTTTATATCCGTTAATTTTTTAACATTACTGTAATTACTTTTGACAAAAAAAAAAAGTTATCCATTTTCCATTTAAAATTTTAGAACAATTTTGATTAATCGGTAACTATAAAAAATCAATTTTCAATGACCTATGTCTAAACTGAAGAAAGTTTTACCACAGTAATCGTGTATTATGCATGCACTAGTCAAATCTTGGTATAATATTTTCGTGCAGTAATCGAAAACGCATAAATAGAATGCGCATTAATCGATAGATTACTGTATTTATAAAAAAAAAACTGTTAAACGAAGCTACATTACTGCGGTGGGAAAATGAGCGATGTGGGATGCTAGGCCAGGCAATTGTAGATTTTTCTTTGGATTGTATCAAGAATACCTAAATATATAGCAGGAGCATCACACGATATGTTGCAGCAGTATTGAACCTAAGGACGAATAGCAGACTAATAATTATGCAAGATAGATTCTGGCAGCAAAAATGTCTAGGACAACATAGGGAACAGACAATCCTAGAATCACATCTAGAAATTGATTTAATATGATATTTCCAGATCATGCCAACAGAAAACGTTAGCCTGAGAAAGTGCAATGTATTATTCTCTTCGGGCAAGTTTACCATCATCCATGGTGATGTTCTCTCAGACGATTAATATCTATCTATCTATCTATCTATCTATCTATCTATCTATCTATCTATATATATATATATATATATATATATATATATATATATATTGTTATAAACCGCACCTGTGAACACTTATGGGTATATCACAATCCTCCTAAATACGTTGGGCTCTATTGCAAGTGGTGGTGGTGGTGGGGGTTATATGCTGACTAAGTAGGCCACCATTAACAGTGGTTCGCCTACATCACGCCGCTGGTGTGTATTTTATTTTGTTGATGTTATAAAGATTACCATTTCAATTGCAAACCCATTTTGGTTATTCCACATTCAGTAACCTTTCACAGGTTACATCTATCTATCTATCTATCTATCTATCTATCTATCTATCTATCTATCTATCTATCTATATATATATATATATATATATATATATATATATATATATATATATATATATATACATATGTTATTCACAAAAACTAATGCAAAGGTTAATGATTTAAATGGCGAGACATCCATCATCAAAACAATTCAAATAGTATTTTTCAAAACCTCCAATCCGTTATAATAATTTTGTTTATAAATTTCTGCCGAAAACCAATAACTCTTATTTTTTAGCAAAACAAATTCAAACACATACATTTTCGTTGTCATCTTATTACTAAGAGAAAAAAAAAAAAAACAACATCTATTCTAGAAGATGTTTTTTGACGAAAGCTTGTAGTAAAAAAATAACAACTAATACGGCAGAAATTTATATAAACAAGGATCAATTCATTCATAACGGATCTGGAGGTTTTTGTATACTATTTGAATTGTTTGCGATGATGGATGTCTCGCCATTTAAATCATTAACCTTTGCATTTGTTTTGTGTGAATAATTCATGTATTGGTAAACTGATTGCACGTTTATTGTAATATATATATATATATATATATATATACGGCACTTCGAGGTGAGGTAATGCAAGGTTAATCATGACTAAGTAGTGAGTTCGGTTCTCACTGTGGGCACCAAACTCTATATCTACTGTCTTCGTTCTTCTTCTTCTTTGATTGGTCTTGATCCTTTTCTTTTTGTTATTCATTCACACTCAGTAACCCCTTGTATCCTACTGGCCTTACAGACTGGGATGAAAAAATCAAAACCTTATATATACTTGATAAATATAGGTATGAATATTGGTATGTAATAAGTTATTAAGAATAAAAAGTGTAATATATTTTGTTTCTGCGAATGCAATTGTTTATTAAGTAAACTATGGATTTTCACCATATTGTAAGAAAATATAATAAGATATTCATATTCACCTTTTTTAATTTCGAACATATCAGGATCACAAGAGATCATGAGATGACATAATCTCCAAAATGAAAAAGAAAATATGTGATGGCGAAACTCTATTGAGAAATTGCGACAAAGTTGAACTGACATCACAGAAGAAAATGGATAAACACAAAGAAAAAAGAATTACAAAAAAAATATTGATAAAAATAATAAAAAGAATAAAAATTGTTTTAGGAATATCGCGAATACATTTGTAAGCCTGGCATTGGCACTGACGAGAAGGAAAGCAAACGGTGAATATGTTTTTAAGAATGTTAGCAGAGAGAAAAGATGCAGAACATTGGCAAAAACCAGGAAATCAAAAGCAATACTACAAATAAAATAGGAAAAAAAATAGTAACTTGTATGTTGGTTGAAGAAGTACATGAAAACTTATTTTTGAGAAGTAATGAATTTAGAACAAAATTTAGATGGACTTTATGGTAAGCTAGATTTTTGATTCTTCATCTTAATTCTCAGGTAACAGGACAGAAAACGACTTGGGTGTAAATTAATAGGCTTACTCAGATTTGCAGATGGTTTCAGATAATTTCAGGGAAATATTATAATTTCTTAAACAATATATAATATAAAAAATTACGTTCGTCTATCACCCTCTTCACACACTTCTCCCGGTCTTTTGAACAGGACGAGAGGTTTATCCCTCGTTTTCATTTTAGGATTGGGTTCCTGGTTCCTTTTTCATTCACAATAGGCCCTTGCGTTTTCGTGACATAATTGTCTTGCATGTGGTGAATTGATTAATATGAAGATGATTTTGCGTGTTACCGGCCACATGTAAAATAGTTAAGCCAAATATTTTATTCGTACAAGAATATCCTCCTTCACATTCAAAAAATCTAAAAATTGCTCATCTTATAAGAAAACTAATTTATGGAATATCCTATAAACTTCCCAGATATGAACCCTTTTAAAATCTTGTCTTCCACCGTAGACAATAATGCATATAAGAAAAGAAAATATTAAAGCATTTTGACGAAACATTCTTCCTAATATCCTAAAATGGCTTGTTCTCAGTTTTTAAATAACACTAGAATATAGCATATGATAGTTAGAAGAAAGGACTAACAATCAATTATAAGAATGTAGAATGTAAATTGTCAGCAAAAGGAACAATTCAAGATTCAAACTAACCCCAATATAAGGCAAGTACAAGAATTATTTTTTAAGCGTTTCACCCCAAGCAAGACAAGTAGCCACGCAATGGGGTTACAGAGAGTTGGAGTGAGAGCAAAGAGAAGTGATAGAGGAAAGGATTTAGAGGAGGATAGGGGATAGAGCAAGGCATCTGGAGACGTCGATTGACATTACATTTGAATAGTTGGAGATTATAGCCATCAGGGAAACAAGAAAAGGGGAGGGAGTTCCACAGGCGCGAAGTGCGGGACATGAAGCTATTGGAGTAGAAGAGACGGCTACATTTAACAGTTTCGACAGTGAAATAGTAAGAGCGAGATGCCAGCCTAGTTGAACGCTTCAATTCATGAAGTCTGGGAACCAGCGAAAGCAGCTCATTGGAGCAGTTACCTTGAAAGTATTTGTAAAAAAGACAGAGGGGGGAAAAGGCACGTCTGTAAGAGAGCGACAGCAGACGAGATGCCAGATCAGAGCCAATTAAATTGCATATCCGTCTCTGGATTTTATCAAGGACCTTGAGACAAATAGAAGGGGCTCCAATACTGGCAGCAATATTCCGTGCGAACTATCTCACATGTATCTTATCAATGGATGGAATTGCGACACCGAAATCTGAAACACGTAGGAATAGCGAAAGATGCCTTCAAAATTATAGCAAAGTATTATGATACCTGAAAATTTCGTTGACAGCAAAGACAAATACTCAAATGTTATATTATGTGATAACGGTCCTCATGTATGGCAATGAAAGCTGCATAATCTCCTCACAGTTGAAGAAGAGACTTGAGACGCCAAAAATGTTCAATATAATGATACTGAGAGCACCATCGATGAAACATATGGTTAACGACACTTAACTTTAACATCAGGAAAAAAAACTGTCAACAATTATATAGCACATAATAAGGAAAGAGGGCTTAGAAAATATAACACTGACAGGGCATACTGAAGGCAAGTGAAACATGGTTAAGAAGAGGATAACTTACCTACCAAGATTGGTTAAATAGTTGGTAGAACAGAGACCAGAAGAGATAGCAAAATGTCAAACATTGGTAAGAACTACAAAAGATAGGCAGATGTGGACAACCATGAAAGATCAGAAGACATTATGGTATACTAAAACCGACATAAAATGTACATTTTAAATATAAATAAAACTAGACAAAGGAATTATCTAAAATGGTCAAAAAATGATTAATTTGATATTGATTTTTTCATGTAGATATTTTACGTGAGCATTATCAATACATAACTGGAAATCGACTTTTCCAGATACGAAAGGCTTCTACTTATGTATTTGGAAACAATGTATTTTGTTTTAAACCTGCGTCTTAGTGTTGTTGAAGAAAACGGCAAACAAGCCGCTTTGGAAACATCTTGTGCTGTTGCGAATCGATCATTTTTTGCATTGACAAACCAACTTTCTATCTTCCCTGCCGGTAGTTTTTAGCAGTCAGCCAGTTCCGTTACGTTTATTATATGTTCCAGTTTGAATTCTTTTTTTTTGTTTGATTAACTTGTGGGCACATGACTCACTTCGATTAATCTTATCAGCTATCGCTCTATTGGACAAACTTAGATCATGAAAAGCGGTGACTTGGCGTTTCTCGAAGTCAGAGCAATTTGAATAAATGCGAATACAAACGTAATAAACTTTATATTTTGTTCCTCGTCATTTCTATGGGTGCATCCATTTGTTTCCATCGTACTCTCTTTCCCTCCCGCTCTCTTCCTGTATATATATATATATATATATATAAAAGGCAGGATGTCTGTGTGTGTGTAACGAATGCACGGCCGCAATTTACGACGGTTTTGCACCAAAATTTACATGCACGTGCTCCAATTTAGCGGAAAGGCCAAGACCGACATTGCGTTTCCCAACTCCCATCTCTAGTGGAAATAATCGATTTTTTTGGCTTCTATGGCAGTTTTCATGTAGTTTGCGGCCATTTTGTACTGGCCAGAGTGAGAGCCAATAGCTGACTGCCACGAATAGGCAGGAAGATTCTATGGACCAGCGTGAGAGCCAACAGCTGACTGACACGAATGTTAACTAGCATGCTAGCATGCCAAAAAAAGTCGATAGCTGCATTCGTCACAAGTGGGAAACATTTAAATCTGCATGGCACTTTACACCAATTGGCTCATTCGCTTGCTTAAACTCAACGTTGATTCTGATTCCGTAGAACTGGGTTGGATGTGAAAATCTATTTGTTGTCAACATTCTTTTTTCATTCGGTTTTTCCAGTTACGAGTCCTTTTTTTTTAAAGCTGATCGTTTTGTGTTCATTTTGTTTAGTTCTTTTTTCG
Source organism: Acanthosepion pharaonis (assembly GCA_903632075.3). Taxonomy (NCBI): domain Eukaryota; kingdom Metazoa; phylum Mollusca; class Cephalopoda; order Sepiida; family Sepiidae; genus Acanthosepion; species Acanthosepion pharaonis. The sequence goes on along the minus strand of CAHIKZ030005252.1, from coordinate 938,009 downwards.
TAACAGATTTAATGTTTAGTATAGAGCTTAGAAAACATTCACAGTTTGAGAGAGGCAAGAAGTAAGGCATGTAGCAACATCAGAACGGCGAAGGGCACTCCTTTAAAGGCAAGGAAGGGCAAAAATAACGTCGGGCCATGCTGCTAGTATATATATATATATATAGAGAGAGAGAGATAGATAGATAGATAGATAGATAGATAGATAGATAGATAGATAGACCTAGTGAACAAACCTACCTAGGTTTCACCTAAACGGATCGTCAGTGAAAGTTTCACTGACGATCCGTTTAGTGAAACCTAGGTAGGTTTGTCTGGCTCAGTAGGTGTATCTAGGTCTGCTCTACGGTTGTATTGAGCTCTTTTGTTAGTTAATTGTTACTCGTATCGGTGTTTTTTCTTTGGGCTTCAGACCTGCATCTGTGCGATTTTTTTGTCGGCAGAAGTCCATGTGTGTAGCTCTTTCTTTTTTAAAACCTTTTTTTCCCTCGAGATTGATTTGATTAGCAA
>CAHIKZ030005252.1:915000-932500 GCA_903632075.3 Acanthosepion pharaonis | reverse complement strand
GGAACAAAAAGAACAGTTATAATTAAAACAATAAAAAAAATGGTAGTTGTATTTTCTCGATACCTAATGAGGATATAGGTTTGGGAGAATTTGACATTTCACATGACATATCGTTCTACCTAACGAAATCGTAAAATTGAATGGCAGAAACGGAAGTGGAAGTGATGTTGAAAAGACAAAGTTTAGTATGATGTACAAATCATAGGATGTTGTGGAGAGTCATGAGCATCGAAGTCTGGGAGGAATAGCACTTAAAAGACACAATACAGTGACGTAAGAAAAGTTTTTAGCCATGAGAAATAAACTGCATCCAATTAACTTCTGAAATCAAGGGCTTCTTTCTTGCAACACTTCGATGATAGCCTAGCTCTTTCTGAATATTTCAAACCGCATATGGCGACACTTCCATGCTGTTGGCGTTCATTCAGACACGATGCTTGGTATTCCTGAACAATGTTACATACCACAATGGCCTTTTTCATTAAATTTCTTGATAATATTATTAACCGTTTGTTGATTAACCTGGAAAAACTGAGCAATTTCTCTATTTGACTTCCCATACTAAATCCATCCAATTATTTACGCTCGTTGAAATTTACCAATTTCCGTACTTCCGCGAATTTTTATTGCAAAATATAAGTCAACTGTCGTTCAATGATGAGAGTAGCTTGATACTAACACGGTATTATCTATAAAACAGAGATGTTATTATACAAGCCAAAATTACTGTACTGAAGGGTGGCTAAAACTTATCACAGCCCTCTGTAGTTGGACTTCTAGTTAAACAATTAAAACCTATTCTATGAGTCAGAAAACCTAATTTGACTTCGCTTGACCGTCTATCTGTTGGTGTCGAAAGTGGTATAGGAGTACTTTGCCAAATTGTGGCTCTTTCTCTAAATGAGAGATGCAAACTCGATTCGTGCAGAAGTGTATAACGTTTCCTTTAATAAGATTTTCTCGAAATTTCATAAATGAATATAAATAAATACACTGTGTAATATATGAAAGGCGTCTCAAATACGAGTATACACTAATTATAACGTTTAAGATAAGTAATATATGTGTGCGGAAGTCAATGCCATGAAGTGGTTCGATATTTGAATGAGGCTACCAACTTTGGTGCGGATAACCTCTACGCCATGAGTAAAAGATTTTCTGAAAGCGGTCAGATTATTTGTTGTGGATTCCGGGATGAAATCCGGTCTCAAATGAATGACAAACGCAGGAATGAAATATAGCAAATAAATGTATTGACGTAATAATACGATTGGTAATACGGTTAGTAGATCCAGAAATGCGGTTAGTAGCAATAATAATATATATACTGTCTGGGAAATTCAGTATCGAAGTAGGACTTCCTTAGGAGTCTACGTGCTCGCAACTGTGACTCCTACAAAGCGGTTACCTCACTCTCTCACTGTATCACTGTATCAGTGTATATCTGTACTCACTCTATCTCCCGGGTATTCACAAGGAGCAGTACAAGTACATACTGGTCGAGTCCAATTGTATGAAAAAGGAGTGGACCCCAGAACATTATTATCATGAACCTATTGAGTGTCCAGCCTCTACTGATTTTCAGATTATCGTAACGAACCCGTTTTTTTCCACTCCAATCTGACAATCGTCCAAGTATTAATTATATAGGTATATCCCTGACGAGTTAGCGGTGTGATTCCTAGTGGGTCCGTTTACGAAACTCTGGAGTCGCGATACTGAATGTAATATTAGTCAACTATGTGACAAACTTTTAACTTGAATTAATTCTTATTAGAAGTACATCTAGAAAGCTTTATTTAAAAAACCAAATTATAATCCAGGGGTTGAGGTAAATACGTGATTTTTTAGTCTATCCTACGTCGATTCTTTAGACCCTTCATATAAGTGTTTGCTAGTCACCACAGCCAAATACACGTCGCTTACGGTGTATTGTTTATCCATAGAGTCTCCTTTTGAATAAGAAAACCAAAAAGAAAATTTCTACACAATTTTCAACAGCAATTTTTGCCTCTACTGCCATCTAGCCTAACATTAAAATAATTAATACGCAGTGTCGTGCGTTACACTTGTCAGCTTACAACTTTCATTGTGTTTAATCGAAATTAAAATATACCCTATTTCCTGGATTCTAGGAGGCAACAAGTGGTAAAAAGCACCCTATACTTACCTAGTTTTTGGAAAAAAGATATTTGAGGATTTAATAGCTTACCATACTACCAAGTCCAAGTCGCCGATTCTAGATTATCATTTTTCATTCCCTCTCAAAAAACTTTCATATTTTAGAACTATTATTAAATACTAGCACCATGGCCCAGCGTTGACCGTGCTTGATTCAAAAATCGTACGACTCGTACAGCAATCGCTATCACTTGACTTAATATATGTTTGCCCTTCCTTGCCTTTAAAGGAGTGCACTTTTCCGTGCTGATGTTGCTACAAGCCTTACGTCTTGCCTATCTCACACTGCGAATTTTTTCTAAGCTCTATACTAAACATTAAATCTGTTACGAAAAAAGAACTAAACAAAATGAACACAAAACGATTAACTTTAACGATCAGCTTTAAAAAAGGACTTGTAACTGGGAAAACCCATTGAAAAAAGTATGTTACCAACAAATACATTTCCCACTCAAGACACAGTTCTTCGGAATCAGAATCAACGTTGAGTTTAAGCAATCGAATGAGCCAATAGGAGTAAAGTGCCATGCAGATTTAATTTTTTCCCACTTGTGACGAATGCAATTATTGATTTTTTTGGCATGCTAGCATGCTAGTTAACATTCGTGTCAGTCAGCTGTTGGCTATCACGCAGGCCCATAGAATCTTCCTGGCTATTCGTGGCAGCCAGCTATAGGCTCTCACTCTGGCCAGTAGAAAATGGCCGCAAACTACATGAAAACTGCTGTAGAAGCATGAAAAACCGATTATTTCCACTATCCATGCGAGTTGGGAAATGCAATGTTGGTCTTGGCCTCCCCACTAACTTGCAGTATGCGCATGTAAATTTTGGTGCAAATTCTTCTAAAATTGCCGCTGCGCATTCGTTACACGCACACACACACGCACACACACACACACATCCTGCCTTTTATAGATAGAGATATGTGGTTATTATTAATTAGATTTTCAATCGTTCAGAACAAGGATATACTTATTCAGAGAAATAACTCGTACTTGCCGCCATAATTAACAAGACGTCTCAATACAGGGCGTGTTTACATCCAAATCCCAATGGATGTTTTAGGGAAGCGTTCAAAAGTGCAAACGGTCTGTTACTTTTGGATTGTCATTATCACCGTCCGGTATGACTATATGAATATATTATCGACTTTTCATTTGGAATTTGGCAAGCTCATCTCTACAAATTGAACTTTCAGTATAGCGAGATTTCTGAGGACATTTCTCAAGAAAATAATGCCTCTTTGCATACAGAAAATACGATATAGCTTTCTAACAATTTTAGTTAATTAAATGACAATGTGAAAATACTCTATGTAACGAGCTTATTTTTAATAATAATATCCTCAATGTAACATTGATTAGTGGATAAAAGCGTCAGTTGGATCCAGTGATTTGACCCAAGGAGTTGTGAGTTCAATACCTCACTACGGCAGAGGGGAATAAAAACAACTTCGAAAGTTGAGTTAAAAGGCAAAAATGAGATATCCAGAAGAGGCATAGCACGCAGAACAAAAACAATCTACCCTTTTCGAAATTCCAATTACCTGAAGAAGGCCGGAATTTACAACGGGCGAAACGTCGTGAACATGATAATAAAGACGAGTATACCTGTCCGAACAATGTAAATCACTCATCACAGAAATATACACAGGTAATGATGTTCACCCTGTACAAGTTCCGAGAGACACATGACATTAAGTTCTACAAAGGAAGAAGTACTGTTTATGCTAATATGATATGTCCCAGAAAGGGATATATTTGATCAAAGTAGCTAAGTGGATTTGGCTACTATAACCAAGTAGTACACAGTAGAAGTAATCGTCGTAGTCACAGGTAATAAGTGTAGACCAATAGAATAGCCAAGAGCGTAGTCCAATGGGCGTCGTCATAGACTTAAACTCTGTCGTACCTATACGTCAGTCTGTATTTATGACGAACACACGCCAATCATATTCTAGTGAGGGGGAACACAGGTGTATGCATATTCCATTATATCATAATATATGGGGAAGATTATGTTAAACCTAGCCTTAAACAGGTTAAGATTGTAGTCATTGAGGAAGCATCCACTCAGGAGTCTGACGTTTCGGATCGTTGAAAGAAGCCACCCGAGTGAAAGTTACATCTCACCAATGGAATACAAAGGAGATTAGAGTGGTTCGCGAAATGTTCTTAAGATGGAGGGTCTGAGAACTGATTGTTAGACATGGTGGAACTGGGATTTGTAGTTCGTCTGAACACTTTCCCTGGAAATAACGACAGAATAGACAGAGGTTTGTTCTCTAAAAGGAATTCGTCAGAATAAATATCTTGCTGATGAAATTATATATACAGGGATCAATGGATAAATTATCGTCTAAATTACGCTAAAAATGAAAGTAACACTTAGATCTCATTTTAACAGATATATTTACCAAAAGTACGCAAGAATATCGTGGAAGAGTAAAGAGTAAATGTATTCAATAAAATCGCTATTTGCTTCAACCACAGCCTCCAGACGACGTCGGAATCTATTGAATTTCTTCTGGACCTTCTCCTTGTTTAAGTTGGTTAATGCAGCCATAACTCTTGTCTTCAGTTTAAATTGTAGTTACAAGGAGTATTGTTAGTCTCTCGCTCATATGCGCATCGTGCATATTAAACAAGGGGGTTGCACTCAGCGGTTTTGGATGGCCTGATGTAAAGGGTCATGTGGTTGTAGAAATTCTTTGACAACCATGACTGGCTTCTGCTTGTGGGGCATGGTACAGTATCCTGTTGCCAGATATAGAGTCTTCCAGCAGCCACATCCTCTAACCAGGGCAGCACTACCCACTCAAGAAACTTGATGTGGGCCTCTATATTGAGTCTGAGGCCCTGTGGGATGTTGAATGGTGGCATGACTTCGCCATGCTAGTGATCACTCCAAACAATATGATGTGAACTGGATGTATCATCCAACTATTTTCGAATCTTATGTAATGTCTTCAGATTGACAGTCAAATACTCTGAAATGTTTGTATTGGGGCTTCCGGCGTTACTGAAAAGCAGCACAACATGCCATTTCCAAATTTCCGGAACAGTGAATTGCATAATTGTTCTCACAGACTCTGTCCAACTGAATCAACTATACTGTGAAGTCGACAAAATCAAAAGCAACCAACGCGCATGCGTGAATTTAAAATAATAAAATGACGTGAATTTGCCCAACACACCATCTATGTGGAAGACGGGGAGATATGAATGTAAACATTGTTCAAATATGTTCCCTGATGTGAAAGCCTGAAGATGTAAGAACTCTAACTTTAACAGTTTACATATTTCTTGTGCCTGATGTGTCTAAACGCACAGGTCATTCAGATTATCAACGCTTTTTTGCTTTTATTTTATTGCTGTTTCTTTTTTTAATTTCCTACTTTTTAAGAGCAGAAAATTAGTTAGGAACTAGATACAAGCTTATCGTGGATAATTTAGAAATCATTGCACTGCCTATATATTTCCGGCTCATTAAATTACATTTTCTTTTAATCAAAACAGCTTTTTTAAGTTGAAATTAAGGACATATTCATTCCAAGTAACCACTGATGCAGTTAGATTTCTTTTGTTAATTATGCCCTTTCTATTCATAAAATCTTTAATTTATATTCATTAACTATTTTCGACGGTCATTACAGGCTACAGTGTAAATTACCGCTTTACGTTGAGGGTTGAAATTTAAAGTTGTTTATAACACTTATTGCTTTAGAAGTAGGGGTAACAAATATTACGTTATGTCTGGATAAATTCTATTCAGTTGTAGTTGTGATAGCGTTCGCGGGCTGCATAATGGGTATAGTTTTAAGAGTTTATTGATACCGTCCATTCTTTTATAAAGTTTATTGTTCTTCAACGTTTTCCCATTTGCATATATATAACCGACGTTTAGTATACTCATTTACTAAGATTTCTCACTCTTCCGAAATATATATAATTCCATCAATAAGAACGTTATATTAGTCCGATATAATTCATTAAGCGGGTGGAAATGTGACATAATTTTCCAACTTCATCGTTTATTTACTTATTCAACATTGAGTAAATGGAATATTTTTTCTTAAGCATTTCCCCCCAAGCAAGGCGGGAGTGCCACTAGCACACAAGGGGTTAGAGAAGGTGGGAACAGGAGTAAAGAGGCATGTTTGATGAAAGGATAAATATAATAATGAGGAAAAAAACAAGGCATCAGAAGATGTCGATTGATATTACACTTGAATATTTGAAGATTATCAGTTATCAGTGAAGATTTTTACAGACGGGAAGTGCGTGAAAAGAAGCTGTTGGAATAAAAGTGACGGCTAAATTTCGACGTTTCGACGTTGAAATTATGCGAACGATATGCCAACGTAGTAGCAGGCTGAAATTCATGCAGGCTGGGAACCAGGGAAAGCAACTTGCCGGAGCAGTTGCCGTGAAAATACTTATAGGAGAAACAGAGGTAAGCCGCAACACGTCTGTGAAAAGGTGATTGTAGACGAGATGCCAGATCAGAACTTATAACATTGCATATCCATCTCTGGATTTTGTCGAGGACCAAGAGACATACAACGGGTGGGGGTTCTATCCTTCCAATCTATAAATGCTGTCTATCATATGACAGACACCATTTATAGATTTGAAGGATGGTCTCAGAAGAGAAAAACCTTCTGGCACGACACAGAGAAACAACTTTCCCACCGGAAGATTAAGCTATTGGTTCAATGAATTTGTTCCACCCCAGGTCAGACCAAAGAGGCGCAGCGAGGCGCAGCGAGGCGCGGCGAGGTGCGGCGAGGCGCGGCGAGGCGAGGCGAGGCGCGGCGCTCTCATGGAGTTGGGCACCAACCATTCTGATGGGAGGCAGGGACGGTCTCTGCGGTAGGTAAATGAGAGCAGTTTCGTTAGGGGTTATTAAAGTTTACAAGCCATTTCCTGCTCCAGTCAACGATAGATTGGAGGTCATTTTCGAAAGCAACGGCCAGGTTAGTTTTGTCAATGATACCAGATTTACTATCGAGGCAGGAGTAAATTTTATTGTCGTCCCCAGAGATGCCTACTTGGGAACTCATGACATCAGAAAGATCGTTAATGAAGATAAGAAACTGTAGGACCCAGGATAGAATATGGGGGCAACACCAACGTTCGTGAGAAGAGAGCTGGAGTAGAACCCGTTTAGGTTGACCTTCATTTCAAGGTTTGACAGGAATGATTGTATTAAGTCAAATAATCATCCTGCAATTCCGTATTTCTGAATCTTACGAAGAAGGCCGGCATGCCAAACACTATCAAACGCTTTAGAGATATCTAGAGCCATAGCTCACGCTTCTTCGTCAGTGTGAAGTACTCGCTATACAAATTAAGTTATGTCCGTCAGCATGTCATCGGTATATCAGTCAAATTGTGAATAAAGTATACACAAAACCAGTAAGGAACAATATATTCAGTTTTTAGTCATCAAACCATGTTGTCCGAAACGTCGTCACAGAGTTAATTTAATAAGATATTTAGTAGAGAACAATTTTTCTCTTTATCTTTTAGATTTTTTTTATAAATATCGTTTTTTGACGTGAATATGCTTTCATAATTTTTTTGCATTTGCCTCATATTCCTTGGTGTATTAATCAAACTGTCTTGCAGAATTTACATCGAATTTAAACTTCCTTTATTATTTTAATAAAATTCTAAGGTAGTGTTTGCTAATTGTATTCCAAGTAACAAGAGGTAGACCACGATCTTCTCCATACAATATTTCTCATTTAAAGCCATTACAGAATTTTCTTTCTTTTGGGTAATTTTCACCGAATTCTAGATTTTACGCCCCAAAATAAATGGAATTTAGATTCCACAAATACAGCTAATAAAAGAATATTAACCTAATAAAAATCGATAAATATAAGACACAAATATTTTCTTCAACCTGATTTGTTATTGTTGAATATTCCCCTAAATCCAAATTACCTGTAATTACGTCAGATGCTCGTTGAATGTTTAATTTGAACAATAATTCAAAATTTATGTTTGCAGAAATTGCCTCCAAAAATGATTCCTTAAGCATCGTTATTATAATGAAGAGGACTTCCTGTTGTTCAAGTATTTACCTCACTGGTCCTAATAGTTACCCCATTTTCTTTCCTTTTTTTTTTGTTTTGTGTATTGCGTAGCTATCCAAATATAGATTTTAAGATTCTTCATTTTAATCAATTATCTTATTATATTTCCTGTCTGTTAATAAAACAGCTATTTTTTTGTGATTCTTTTCTTGCCACAAGAAAAAAGAACAATGACGACAAAAAAATAATAACAACAACAACAACAACAACAACAACAATAATAATAATAATAATAATATATCCAGAAAAATATTGACCATAACGTACCAGGATGCACCGTGCTAGCACCCTCTCCTATATAAAACTTGGCATGATAAAGTGGGCCAATATCTGCACTGGAAACCCTGCAACTTTTACGAGAAAGAAACTGAAGGAAACTGGTATGAACACTACTCAGTCACAGTTGCAGAGATAGATCCAATGGAAAATTATATGAGACTATACAATGCACACAGACAAAACAATCAGATTTAATCACTCAGGCATCTTGATAAAAGACCACGACAAAATAATGTGATTTCTAATTTACATGACAGTTCTTGCAGACTGTAATGTATGGTAAAAGACCTATCAAAATAAAATGATATTGTGTTGGAAATATTAAATAATGATGCACATTAGAACGCTAATAATACTAGTTGTGTTGGAGCCCTCGGATTTAATTGGAAAAGCTCCGATAGGCTCATTGAAGGCATCCCTCCTTGCACATGTCTTATAAAATACAAAAAAAAATGTACTCACAAATACTAATCACATCGTAAGAATGATTGTATCTATGTAAAATATCTTTGATCTTAGGTTGTATCTTTTTTCCCGGAATAAAATGCGTATTCAGCAGATATAAAAGGGACAAATTAAATAATGATATTAATAAATATTATAGAAAATTTCTATATGAATCAATAAATAAATATAAAATTCAGCATGGAAATCTAGGCTAATGTGTATACTAGAAAATCTGCAAGGTAAGGGACACTCAAGAAACTGGGGTGAATACGATACAGACCTGGTTACAGACATAAGACCTTTAAAAGTTTCATGGGACATTGCAATACACACAGACAGAACAATCAAGACAAATCGCCCAGACATAGGAACCATAAACTACAACAACGGGATGTCCTTATTCTTGACATAACAGTTCCAGCAGACTCTAATGCATCTTTGAAAAAGTTGAAAAAGTTATCAAAGATCTTAAATTAGAAATTACAAAACATAGTGACACGAAGACATGGAAAATTTCAGTAGTATTTGGCGCCATCTCTTTCCTTTGAAATGTTTCTACTTATTGAAGGAATCCCTGTCGCTTATGCCTTATAGATATACTAAAAATTGTTTTCACAAGAACAGCTCGCATGTCAAGAAGGGTTTTATCTATGGAAAATATGTGTGATCTTGGCTTTTCTATAGTTCCTGAATTAAATGATTATACAACATTAGGTCTACTTTTCTTTTTTATTTTAGAAAAATGCTCTGTGTAAAATGTCATAATGCAATTTATGACCTTAAAAATCAAATGAATTAAAAATAATAATAATAATAATAATAATAATAATAATAATAACAATAATAATAGTCAGCTCACTAGAAATAAAAATATCTCAAAACACAAGTGCAAGAAAATAAAGCGGAAATATAAAATTAAATCCCTGACTGAAATTCCATCATTCAAGGAAATGCTATCAAAATACAAGGACATTGAAATGGAAATCTCAAGAATGTGGCATATAGGGACATCAGCAATCCATGTAGTTGTTGGAGCTCTTGGATTAGTTGGTAAAGATTCCAGTAGACTCAGTGAAGGGATTCCTGGAAGTCCATACCTTAGAAAAATAAAAAAATAAAAAATGTTTTCACGCGTACAGTCCACATTTTACGAAGGGATTTATCTATGTAAAATATCTGTTTTTTGTCTGTTTTTATTTTTAATTGGTCAGTGGAAAACCTTATGTTTCTGGTAGGAAATGTGTACACACCAGATAGGAAACGAATAATAATAATAATAATAATAATAATAATAATAATAACCAGTTCATTAAAAACATGGTGGGATTAGCCACTTCATTCACACTATGAGAAAGGATAATTATAATTAATCAGCTTGAAACAATTTTCAAAGATGTGCACTGTCAGTAATGGGAATTCTAATGTAATCTCTCGTACAATTTTGGCATTTAGTCAAATCTCTGAAAGTTTCCTAAAATAAATATTTACTAAAATATTGATTTCTGGCATCTTGAAGAATAAGTTTTATTGTTTACATTGCAGGCCACTGACATACATCACAAGTTGCTTTACACGTAGAGCAACTGCTTGTTTTTTGCTTATATTTATGAAGTTTCGAGTAGAATCATCAGAAATTAGGAGCCTCGAGATATTAGATGAAAATGATGCATCTTTTTCACTGGAAAGATATCGCTGTCCTTATCGTTTTTTTTCTACTTAAATGCCGTATGTACGGAATCTCTTTATCTCTGATCATAATTATCTTCGTCGCCTCACGGAATAGTTCTGTACATAGTAAGGTACGTGTGACGGTTGAAAATAACACGAGATGTTAATCATCCTTACACAACATGTCATTTTATTCGAACCCTTAATTCTTCAGTTACTCTCTGTAGAACAAACACCACCACTCCGCGCCCGATAAATGGACCTTACAATCTCCGTCTGCGATGTGTCAGAGACTACCTACCCACTTCTCTTAAGTGGACAGTTATACGCACCCACGCAAACACAGACACGTGCGCGCACACAAAAACACACACCAACACACACACGCGCGCGCGAACACACACACACACACGCGCGCGCACACACACACACACACACGCACACACACACACATATATATATATATATATGTATCAAAAGTACATTTAGATATTGGGGGGGCGGGTTCACACACACATACACACAGATATATATATATATATATATATATATATATATATATATATATATATAGGGTGTATCAAAAGTACTTTTAGATATTTGGGGGCGGGTTCTTCACACTAAAACTCGCACCAATGTCCATGTAAGCATATGTCCGCAAATCCTTCCTTTTTTGAGTTATTATGTTTGATATAATGGAATATGGATACACCTGAGTTCCCCTCACTGGAATATAACTGGCTGGTGTCATTGTCTATCCTATTGGTCTACACCAATTACCTGCGACTACGACGAGTACCAGTCGATTACTGCTACCGTGTACTACTTGGTTACAGTAGCCAAAACCACATAGCTACTTCAATCAAATATATCTCTTTCTGGGACATATCAATTTTTAAAGAAAGTTTACGGTAGATGGTGATATACTAGATAACATTTCTCATTGGTGTACATCTGTGACTAGTCTGTCTTGAACATTTAACTTGTGTAGCAGTGAGCTATTTGAGAAGTAATACGTTTAACAATTGCAGAATATTCATATCGCGTCAAGCAAATATCATATTTACATAATGCCGCATGTATGGTAATGGACGCAAAGCACAGATGTATCAGACTGCGTTTCCAGACTGAAGACACTCCAGTCATCCAAACTTTGCTGCTATTTGTCGTCGTATTGATGAGACAGGATCCGTGCTATCAACGGAGAAAGCTCTCTACAGGTTGTTGGAAACGATCTATATACCAGCACACGTAAAATGGCCCTAGCATGTCATACATCACATAGTTCCAGGTGGACGGTATTTCTAGGGCAGCTGCTGTATCCGTATCATTTGAGACGTGTGCAGGGTCGTTCGCTCTTTGATCACTCACCACAGGAGAACTTTTACCGATGGTTTATTGCACAAACTGCTGATCCGTTGTTCATCTCTTCAGTCTTGTTTACGGATAAGGCAACATTTGGAAGAGATGGAATAACAAATATACATAACCAAAAATTTGTGGGCGTATCGGAATCCCCATAGTACAATACAGGCTAGAAAGCAGCATCAGTTTACAATTAATTTGTGTGGTTGAATTGTATGTGACTGTCTGGTAGGTACATCTGTCCTCCAGCACGCATGACAGGAGCTATTTACAGGGATTTTATTTCGAACATACTTCAAGACCTGCTAGATGTACCCCTGCTAATACGAAGACGCAGGTGGTTCATGCATGATGTGACTCCAGCATATTTTTGTCACATTGTTCCAGATGCACTGACTGACATCTACCATGAGAGATGGATAGGTAGGGGAGGGGGCCGGGTCCATGGCCTGCTCCTTCCACCGATATCAATCCTTTCATTATCTGTCTGTGGGGCCATATATAACATTAAGTTTATACTACAGATATTAAGGCAGTGACGATTCTTTAACGTATTGTGAGGACTGTGACATCATACCATGTAGGAGAATTTGAAAATGTACGCCAGTCAATGATCCGACGGATGCATGTGAGTGTAGAAGAAAACAGAAGGGATTATGAATATATATATATATATATATATATATATATATATATATATAATAGAGGAGGCACGTTGGAGTAAGGGATAGCGGCTTGGATTGAGGAATTAGAGAGCAGAATTTGAATTCCTGTCAAATCAATTACAATTACATCAATTACATCTTGGGAAAGGTGTGTATCCTTTCCTTCTCCCCAGCTATGGGTAAATGGCAGAACATACTGGGTTCTATAGCCTTGGACAACTCTGAATTCATAACCTGCGGAGAGTCGTTTGTGGCACGTAGTGCACCAAGTCTCTGTATTCGAGCCTTCAGAATGTGTGGATGGTCCTGTACGAAACCTTCACCACTATAATCGAATCTCAAGTGATGTTGTCGGGCTGTCAGTTTCCTAGGAACTGCTTGACACTCATACGTCGAATTCGACGGGAGAGTAGAATATATATATATATATATATATATATATATATATATATATATATATATATATACAACGGGTTAAACCAGACATATTGGGAAGACGGAACTCTTGTGTACCGTAGATACAGAAGTCATCGTGGCAGAGCGTGCTGTCCTTGTTCAGATTGTTGATCAAGCAAGGTAACACGCTCTCTCCCAGAAATTGTAACTAATCTATACTCATCATAACTGCAGTATAAACCACAGGTTGGCATTGTGGGTATTGAAAAAATGTGACTGGCATTGGCGTCTGCAATAGGGATTGGCTAACCGCCCTAGTGAACGGGTACCCTCGAATACGGGTGTCTAGCTAATATATATATATATATATATATATATATATATATATATATATGTGTGTGTGTGTGTGTGTGTGTGTGTACACACACACATTTTACCAAAGGGCCTGAGACTCATCAGGTGTTTTGATGAGCTAGTGCAGCCTTGGGTCAAGAGGGTGGCTGCTTTAATATCCTTTGTCTAGCAGACACGGCTGATAAATCACGGCTTACAAACACATCACCTCTTATATCTGACCACCTAACTCTACAGACGGCAATCTCCTTTATTAATATGTGTGGGATGCAGTTGAGCGACAACACAAATCCTTGTAACCCCAAAGAAAGCACAAAGTATTGACCAACTTAAACAAGGAGACCGTCCAGAAGAGAAGCAGGAGATTCCCAAATCACATGGAGGTCGTGGTTGAAGTCAATGGCTATTTTATTAAATAAATGTACTGTTTGCATTATGGAAGATAACTCATAACTGACATCTACTAGACATGGCACGTGATTCTAGAACAGTCTAGACATGCGAGCAAAATAAAAGTGTCAATTCAACATTCGAACCACCTGAAGAAGGCCGGATCGTACAACGGCCAAAACGGTGTGATAAAGGACAATAGTCCGAATAATGTAAATAGTTTAATTAATACCTCATCTCAGATACCAAATGTACTTTTTCAAGATATTTTTCTGTAATTTTGGTAAGTATATGTTAAAATGAGATGTGAAAATTATTTTCAATTTTGCATAATTTAGACGACAATTCATCCATCACACTTCATATATATATATATATATATATATATATATATATATATATATATATATATATATATATATATACAACATTCTCCCTATGACGCTTGTAAAGTGGGTGCCTGTTTGAAATCACATCGTACTGAATTTAGTGGATGGAACAGAGTTTGGGGTATCGTCTCCAACGAACACCTTGTACTCTCGATCTCATTGCTCTAGTGCAAATATGAGTGCAATATCAATTCGGGCAGAATTCTGAATCTAGGGAAAAAAACACAGTAATCGGAATTTCTGTACTGATATTCAGCATTCGAATATTTGAAATGGGTTCCACCGTGACAAATTAGTTTTGAAACTGTTAACAGAGTGTATAAAAAAGGTGAAAATTCAAAGGTGTGTAAATAATTACATTTTGCTATTATTCCATTAACTATCTTACGCAGCCTCCCACATTCTTTTTTTTTCCACCATGGCATTCACTAGTTATTCTCCGAGGGATTCCAATATGTCGTATTATGATTACATGTGTAGTTGAGAATATAACTTTTATTTTTTTTATTCGTACATTACCATCTTTCGCACAATGGACGTTTTAGGTTCATATTTTTTTAGAGATTAAATTGCATCTAATTTAATTTTGCGCTAACCCGTATGGCTCATTCATTTTTGTAAATCCTGTCAATTTTTTAATACGTTCACAGGTCGAACCATTACACAGACAATTCATTCTGACAAACGCAAATGAACACAGCGGACCAAACTCTATGATAAATTGTGGTATAATTGTGTTATAATGTACATGGACATATGTTATAAATCATATTCGAATTGCGCCTTGAAACTGTATATATTTAAGGTCATTAATGTATTACTTTTCGAAGACACAATTTATTATAATCAATCTATTTATAAGAAAATGAACACAATTTTTACAAAACCATAAGCTACAGCATTGACGTCAGTTTTGCTTAAGCAACTAAAAATATAAATTAATAAAGCAAATCATAAGATAAACAAAAAGAGACATTTAATACATCTTTACTAAAAGTAGAATCCTACTATTTCTTCTCATCTATTTTCGTTTCAATTATTTCACCCCAAGCAAGGCAATATAGGCACTAAGATGCAATATTTTATTGGTAGTGAGAGAATATGAGAAAAAAATCGCTATTAAGAGAGAGAGAGAAAGGAACAGAAATTAAGAAAACAGCAGATAATGATCGGGATTGTATTTAAGTTTTTGAATATGAAAGTTGACGGGAAAGAAAAAAACCAGAAAAATTTCCACGAGCGAGAAATTTGAAAGAAGAATATGTTAGCTTAGAACTTCCGGTTATATCTAACCATCTTAAATATAAAATGATGAGCTTGCCTCATGTTTAGTGCTGTATTTAAATTCATAAAGTCTAGGTAACATAGAGGGAATTTACCTTAGGGCAGTGCGAAAATGAATGAAGCCGTGATGCCAGGTCAAGAACAATAACATTACAGATTCTTCTTGGGATTTTATCAATAGTTTTAAGTATATAGCAGAATCGCCAGAACAGATGTGCTAATAAAATAAAAAAAATAATTAATTGTATATGTGCCCAGTCTTCACTTGCCTGTCCTGATAAACAAAAAATTTCAAAACTTCAAAACTGTTGGCTTCAATCTAATGAGGAAATATCTCAAAATTTATAAATAGTTCTTAGAGATGCATGCTGGGATTTTGTCCTAACCAATAAAATGGACCCCGTCTCAGTCGCATCCGCCATAGTTTAGTTCTTGCTTGTCTTGTTAGAACGCTTTAATCACTTGAGTTTATCACCTTTTCGCGCTAACATCATTCTTTGCTAACATTCCTGGTTCATTCCTTTGATTCGCTTCGTTTATATATATATATATATATATATATATATATATATATATATATATATATATATATATACCGAATGTAATAGCAAAATTGTCCAAATCATGTAACTGCATGGGATAAGTGTCTATCCCACAAAATATTTAATATCTAAAAACAAAATCGATAACATTAACATAATTGAGTTTCTTTTTTCCAGGTTGTCAGATAAGACGTTTAGCCATCTTGCCACCACTGATCGTAAAATCACTGAAAAACCCTGTGAGTTATTCAGCTAGAAAGAGAACAGGTTAAAATCATTTTGTGTCATCACAACGATGTCTTCACAAGTGAGCAATGGTGAGAGGATAACGATCATCCAGGTCTTCAGTAATGGTACCAACTTTCATACTCTGGCTTCCAGCTTAAATTCCATTGAAGATCCATCAAGAGAACAGTGAATAAGTTTAAAAATAAGGGAACAGCAGAAAAACTGGATCATGGGAGTCACAACTAGCAAGAGGGGTCGTCATTTCAACTTAGAGCTAAATACATTCTTATTGTTCAAAGTAGAGTCCAATATTGTTATAAAAACCTCGGAGAATTCCAATATGCTATCACTAATTATTTCTAAGATACAGTGGTTCAAATCTTAATATAATAATTGGACAGTTTCGCTGTTACTGGATTTGGACAATTTTGCTGTTACATATAGTGTATTGTTAGTGTAGTATTTTTCTTCCTTTTTATTTTATATTGGTAAGTATGGCTATTCCATTTGTTGAAAATTGTTGCCAATTGTTTAGTTAGACTAAGGTATTACCAGTTAATAATGCATTTAGAGGGACTTGTGGGTGATTATTTTCCTTCCCTAGAAATCCTTTCCCACAGGCAAACGTCGCAAGTATCTCGCTGTTATATCGCAGTTTCCCATCCATATGTTATGACAAGCTACATTGCTTAGTCTTCCCATGCCTGTCATTGTACCCGTCATGCCAAGTATGTAAATGTGAATCATCTGCATTCCCTTTGTATCCAAAGAAATTCCATTTGGAAAGTTTCTTCCCAAGAATTGCTGTTTTGGTGAACAAATTCTCTGCAGGATATTCTCCTAATTATTAAATTAATGACATTTTCAAGTCTAGGATGTGTTGTTATCATATATGCAGAACGCCATGAACTTCATGCCTTGCCTTTTTACGCTCAGACAAGACCACACATAGAAAAGTATATTTTCATATTATATACTTAAAATTATTAGTTTAAAACTTTTGGATTAATCGCTATTTGTGCTTAATTTTTACAGTTTACTAAAACAGAAAATGTGTTTTTCATTCTCGTGCGAATTAAAAAACAAGCAACAACAAAGTAGAGATGTTTCTTTTTACAGTTTGTCCATTAATTCAAAAAGTGTTTTCAATAAAGTACAGCACAAAGAACTTTTAGAAATATTAATCCAAATGGGAAAGATGTAAG
>CAHIKZ030005252.1:890000-910000 GCA_903632075.3 Acanthosepion pharaonis | reverse complement strand
ATTTTACTTAATTTTTCTTGTGTTCCTACAAGTGATTTCTTTTTCTGAATACAAAACGTGTAAAAACTGTCCAAAATTCTTCATACGCAAACGCTTTCGTCTATTATTTTAGTCATTATCAAGGACGATTTTTATTCTTTATTTTTAACTGAACGTCTGGCATGTTTATGATGTATGTATCTGGAGTTGTATATGTATGTTCTTACAGTCACGTTAGGCATGTAACAGACTGTCGTATCTGAGTGCTGATTTCGGTGTCAACATTTAAATTTACATACGCTCTATCTTTGAGCAATTTAGTTTATGATTACAAGTATAGATATGATAATATATACCATACCTTAAACATATATTTTATCATATATATATATATATATATATATATATATATATATATATATATATATATGAGATATTTTGCCAATATTATCTAGCGTGACTGTATTCTAACGTTGTAATTTGAACGAATTGTTTAATAAGAGAAAATTGTGGATATGTTAATACATTTACACGTACTTATTCTTTAATAATGTTCAATATTGGCAACAGTTTATGTGCGATAAGAAATATAAGCTTTATGCATAGAAATGACATGGTTTGTGGTCATTCGTATTGAATGGGATTGATTGCATGTCAGTCCAGTAAGATTATAAAAACGTTGTTTTTGCTCAAAATTCAATCCGAAAAGAAGATTTTGAAAATACTGTGGTCGCATGATATACACAGTCAGTATATAATGCAAAGATTAATGCAGGTTTAACAAGAATAATCGATATAATTTACGTCTTATATTACGAAAAACAGTAAATCCAATGATTTGGTATTGAATACAAAAAAGTTATTGTAGTTAAAGTCATAGTTAAATTTCTATTAGTATTTTCATTTCCGGATTTCATGTTGATTTTTTGTCATTTTTGTTCTCATAACTTATCAGTCTGTTGTGGTTTATTTAACACTAAAATATATTTTGAGTAGTAGGAAGTGGCTTACAGTACCCCTTGCTACCTAGCGATTCCTCGTCTCCCTACAGACTGGGCTTCGCACTGTTTGATCTCGGTGACCAAACGAACATAGGTGTTTTCAGCGTAATCTGATCAAAATTTAGAATACTAGATCGAAGCGTCTTTATTATGAGTGGGCCTAATCTGAACAATCTAAGATAAGCAGATGAAAACTGGTCTGATTACGAAATCAGCAGAAAAGCTAGAAAGGCGCGTAGAGAATTTAGCAAAGGAAATCGAGAAGAATCGATTAAATATTTATAAGAAAACAGAATGTATGTGCGTCAGCAAGAGTGACAGACAAAGATGTGAGTTTTGAATTGGAAACATCAAAATCAAGCATGTATAGGTATTTAATTATCTGGTTAATGTTGTATCCGACGACGGAAATAAGATGCAGAGATCTAAAGAAGCATTGAACTAGCGAACGATGCCTTCTGGTAATTAAGCAATGGAGTAAAACATGGAAGAATTTTGTTTGAGACACTTGACGTTTCTTATACAGGTTATGAGAATGCTTGGAGGATTTACCACGAGCAGTATATACTGTTCGAGCAGAGAGAAACTTAGAGTACATAATAATATTTGATGAATGCATCGTGAACCAAAGAAAAAGAATGGGATGGTATGTATTCGGACGTTACTGAGAGTAAAAAGTAACAGAAAGTTCTGGAAAGAGAGAGAGAGAGAGAGAGAGAGGTTCGCTGATAATTTGAATGATAACTGTGAATAAATGACGTGAAAAGCGCTAGTTAATAGATATAGAGTTTTATTTATCAGTCTTAACTTACCATACAATTACAATTATTTTGTACGTAACATACATATTTTAATACGAATCAACGTCATAAAGTTATGATTTTTTTCTAATTATATACATATATACTTTAATTACTGCGAACTATTGTTGTCATATTGCGTCTTATAAAACAGTATAGACACAACGTTTCGGCGATGTACCCTATGACCATCATCAGGTGTTAATTGATTTCGGCTGATATGTGAGATTTCTTGGACGATTATTGTGTTATTTTTGTCACTGTGATGACAATCATTGTTCGATCCTGTTGAAACAGTGTTTTACTGCTTGAGCCAGTGTTTTGATCCACACTAAGGGTTGAACATATATAACAAAATACTGTATCAACTATTACGACGACCGACATCACTGGTGCATTTTTTTTTTTTTTTTTTTTTTTAAATGTCACTATGTGTTCTTATTTATTTTTGGTACGTTCCTTATCATAATTTAGATAATCTTTTTAATTGATTGGTTCATTTTCTACGTCTTATCAACACACTGGAAATTATTTAAAGCCAGAAAAACCTTTTTAGATTGTAAGATCTTTTTTAGATGTTTTTTTTTTCTTTACAGTAAGGTTCCCCTTTTACAAGGCCCGGTTGCCACTCGAGATAGACTGCTAAGTTAAGGAGCAATCTGTATGGAAGATAACGGCTAACCATCACCTTGAACATTTTAAGATTGTAGTGATCGCGTAACCAAACACTTGGAAGTCGGTACCACAATGTTTTAGTGATAAAAGTCTTACCAGTTAACCTATAGCTGGACGGGGAGAATATTTGGATTCATATAATTCCCAAGGGTATATGCGCGTAAGTGAATATAACGAACCCAACGGGAATTGGAACACAGCTATCCGATTATTAATTCCTCTGTCAATATTTATGAGATGAGCTATTGTAATTATTCACTTTAATTACATTGTTCGAACTGTTGTCCTCATATTTATTAACTTATTCAAGATGTTTCGTTAGTTGTAAGCTCCGGCCTTCTTAAGGTGATTAACATTTCGAACTGAAACGAGTATTTCGTCAATCGGGGTAGGTTTTTTGAGTTCCACGTGTCATGCTTTTTCCAGATGTCTCAGTTACCTCCATTTAACTAAACTCTTCATGCTCTTTTGTTCACAAATGCCGTAGACAAGTATTGAAATTACAACTCTCTAGGTCAAGTCACTGGATCCAAAGAACACTTTTATCTACTGATCCAATGATTAAGCAATAATTCCATTACGCCACCCGCAGATGTAAGAATACATCAAATGATATTCCAGAGCGGTTATCCATCTAGGTACTGAACATGCTTGACATTTGTTAATTTCGGTAATTGAACAGGAACCGGTGCTACAATGTGATGTGGCCAGAAGTCATTTGGATAATTTTATTTACTTCTTGACATGAGTAATTTTCAGTATATTTTCATTATTTCGAACTATTTTTCTCATCTTGAAAATGAAATGAATAATTAGACAAAATTATAAATGGTGACTGAAAGCTGACAAATGAATAATATTGTTTCACTGTATTGTGCTAGAAATAGTTTCTCATCCGACTTTGTCTTGATATTTTATGTCTTCCATTTTTTTTTGCGTTGAAATATTAGTGCGAGATCTGGTTTTGTGCTTGTGCTTCATTTTACTGTTGAAACTCCTTTTTGTAATCTTGAGTTCTTTCTAATGTCAATAATGTTTCTAATGTCTCACGCACTTCCCGCCTGTGAAACTTTCGTCCAGGCTCGGTCATTCCTATCGGAAACAATCATCAAACATTTAAACGCAACGTCAATTGTCATCGTCTGCATGATTGAAATATGTTCTTTCGTTGTTCTTTCTCCTCAATAACGTTTTCTTAGCTTCTTTCTTCGCTTCTTTCTTCCTCAGTAACCCTTTGTGCCTGAGTGGCTTTATCGCATTGCTTGCTTGGGGTGAAATTACTAAAAACAAACGAGATAAACTAAGTTGTTATGGTTGAGTTATTTTACAAATTATCACTTGCTAGATCTTCAAACATCTTGACATGACAGAGTCGTGACATTTGTCAAAAGGCTTGCAGTAGAGACAGAATTCCAAAAGAAGCCGTTTTTTTTTCGAACGCTGTTATTACAAAATAAAAACAAGGGACCCTGGTTCTGTACCCTAATTTAGTTAAACCTACAGTGACTTTTTTTTTCTATAATATGTTATAAATATCAATCGAGGATGGGCGAAAAAATCCTTCCAAATTAATGTTATAATCTTTTGATCGTATACATAATTTGATTTCTCTTAAAATCTATAAAACGTGTTTTATACTGTTTCCATACAGCGACTAGGTGATCTTGGCACTGCAGATTTCGACAAAAATCAATATTGTCCGCATATTTTTTTTAGTTTAAAGAGAAAATTGTTTCACTTACGTCGTTTCACTCGTTTTCTGACACATGGTGTGTATGCATATTTAATAACTGAATACAACGTTTTAAATAATTACCAGTCATTTGGATCCAAGGGAAGTTTAACTTAACTTCCAAACATTAAATCATTTATCAATTTCTCTTTTCTGAACATGACATTTTAAATAATTTTCAGCCATTAGGATACAAGTGGAGTTTAACTTAACTTCCAAACATCAAATCATTTTCCAATTTTAAATCAGTTTTAATTTACGGAAGAAGATAAAAAAATATTTATTTCGGTGTTCTATATTACATTCGCATACATGGTGCAACTAAAGAACATAACTAGTATGATGTATCAAAATATTTACGCAGCCTTTAGGATGATGAATTGTTTTCTATCCTTCAACTCCCTATCTCCCTCTTATTCTATCACTATTTTCGTAGCAAATTTAAATTACTTGGTCCCTCTGTTCGAATATTCACCATTAGGACTTGACATATACACTGCGGTAAAGTTAGGATAAGGGTCATCCGTTATCTTCCAGATAATTTTTAATTCCAGTGTTTACATTTTCATGACAATTAAATCAACAGTCTAATCAGCAATGTGACTCTAGCCATTTGTTGGATTTTTTTGTTGATTATCCCTGTTTAGTGGCATATCAACGTCTCTATGGTTATTTAATATCGAAAGCTAAATATATTTTGCGCATCTATTTTTAATATAATAATGGTTTAGTGATAATCTTATTATTTAACCCATAGCTGGGGGAGAAGTGGTGGATTCCTACCTTTCTGAAGGTTATTTGCGCGTAATATTACTAAGCCAACTAGAAATAGAACTCGGTTCTCCGATTAACAATTTAAACCATTATAAATTACACCACACACATATCCAAGCTTGCAGCCCCTGATATTCGCAAGCGTTCACCTTCCTAGGTACAAACCAGATTCGACGTTGCTTAACTTTGACGATTGTAATAGAATCGGTGTTTCAACGTTACGTCGCCGTAAGCCGTATATTTGTTGGGGAAGAATAAATGCATTCATATGTAATAGTCCGAAGAAAACACAAGTAAATTCGAACTCAAGCCGTAAATTCCACTACCGAAATGCGAAATAGACCATTGTATCACTCTTTGAAGTGTATCTTACATTTCTTATGAAAAATCACACCAAAAACAAATGACTTGACTAATTGCAAATTACAAATATTTAGAGTATGCAAAACTTAAAAAAAAAAAATTATTACTAGCTAAAGTCCTAAGAGTTACTCAGGATAGAGGGTTACTATATAAATTGTTTTGCCGGCGTACAAGGGGGAGCAAGAGGTGCAAAATTGAGGATAGGTAGGATATATAACATCTCTCACTGGACTTGAAGCGGTTACGATTGAAGTGGTCGGGGAAACATCCTCTCGATAGATTGGTTTACTATGCAACATTAAAATTGAAGAATTTGTCTCAGTGGAATTTTCGCCTTGCAAACAGAATATGACCGGAATAAGAATGAGTCAACTCGGTCTTTATGGCATGTCTTAATGGTGAATGTCTAGATGGGTTGAACCAATGTTATGTTGTTCTGCCATAAATATAGTGATAAATTAGCAAGAAGGGAATGATGTTGAAGAGTGGAAAACTATCCATCATCACCAAAGCCGTCTAAGTTTTATGAAATATCTTACTGGTTATGTTCTTTAGTTGCACCATGAGTACCCATGTAATACAGAACACCATGATTAATATTTTAGTAATCTATTGTTCAGTACTTACAAAATGATTTAAAATTGGCAAATGATTTAACGTTTGGAAGTTAACCTAAGCTTCCTTGGATCCTAATGGCTGGAAATTATTTAAAACGTTGTGTTCAGATATTAGACATACATACCGACCAGTCGTAAGAAAACGACTGATTAAGATGACCTAAGTGAAACAATTTTCTCTGTAAACTAAAAAATAATCGGACTATCGATTTTTGTTGATCTGATGGATAGATAATAAAGGGTTATGTTCTGTTGTCTAAAGATGGCCACTGGTAAGTGTACCCAAACGTAAAGACTGCATTATTCACTCTTTATTTTTTTAATTTTTTTTTTTATTGATGTTCTCAGAAGGGTGAAGAGACTTGAATTGTTCAGATCAGATGTCAGTCTTTATATTTTCGCCCGCAACAAAATAGAAGACGTCATACGAAGGAAATTAGAATTAGTGCCTCTACACAATTTCCTCTTCGTTTTGGCTCTCCGATCTTCAGCAGAGAGGTATATCCTACTTTGATCGTTTTGATAGCTTGCAGAGCGGAGTCACTTCATTTCATTTCCTTCCAGTGTTTTCACAGACATGGCTGTGTCACTACGCACTTGAGTCTTCTCACCATAAGATATGACTTATTTATATCCCGTGGGTAATTCAGCTCTGTGTAGTGAGCAAATCAATATCCGCTAATTCTGAAGATAGAGGTAGGCAAATTTTATTACTGATTGACTCGTGAAAGGATTTTTTTTTAGTTTTTTTAGTTTTCAAACTATGCTTAGTGAATATGACAGAATATATTTATTAGAACAGATGTAAAAGCTCTATTAAATTTTGATCACTGGGGTCTGTCACTATGTAGAAATTATTTTCTTGCTTACAATCATTTTTTTCCTTTTTATGCCATGTCCTTTCAGGGTGTAGGCGATCATGGCTCTCCACCTCCCCCTATCCCTTGCAGCTCTCAACATGCCCCTTCCTTCTGCATCCCCACCTAGACCACGTTCTGTCATTCACTTAAGTCCGCCTGGTATGTCACGCGTTGCCTTCCCTTGTCTCCCTTTCCCTCTATTCAACCCGTGAGTATCAGATTCTCCAGGCCCTCTTTCCTCATTATATATCTCAACTGCCACTTCCTGATATTAAAGATAAGACTTCTCCTTGTTTGGAACCGCTCTAAGATCTCATCGTTGTTCGCACTCTCGGTTCATGATATCCTTAGCATTCTTCTGTAGAACCACATCTCTGTCGCCTTGAGTCTCTTCTTCATCTTTCAGGAAATGTCCAACGTTCGCTGCCGTAAAGAAGGACAGATGTCACGCAACAGCTCAGTATTCTTTTCTTTATTACCAGAGATATCCTCCAGTCTCGCAGTACTCTGCTAAGCTTTTGGAATGTGTCCTTTGCCATCGCAATACGTCTACGTATTTCAGTGTCACACTTCTGCGTCTACTTGATTCTGGTGGTCCCGACCTGCAAATCGCATTTCAGGCTCATCCTCTTACTAACGACAATGCACCTCGTTTTCCTTTAGCTTATGCTTAGTCCCTTCTTATCACTCTACAAATCAGGGTTAACGGAATACACCTACAGATCTCAGCGTCGCACTTACTGTCCTCTGTCATGACGTTTCCCAGGTATTTCTACTTCACCATTACAAACTATAAGATATCCACCTTCATGTCAGCAACCTTCTACAAATCTCTCTCTCTCTCTCTCTCTCTCTCTCTATATATATATATATATATATATATATATATATATATATATATATATATATATATATATATATATAATTTAAAGCTATACTTTTATATTGAGCACTGTTTTTAAAAAATAAAATAAATACTAAAGAAATTCGGATTATTTACCTAACGTGTTTTTTTCTTATTGTTCTATATATTTCTACACACACACACACATATATATATATATATATATATATATATATATATATATATATATATATATATATATATATATATATATATATATATATATATATATATATATAATTATGTGTCTTCCTTCAGTCCATCCCTCTCTCCGTCACAATATCTAAAATAGCGTTACAAATTTGGGGAGAAATATAAACACGTAATGGGGTACAAATTACAATTGGTTTTATTAGTGTGCGTACTTTTTATATAGAACTTTTTATAGTCGGGGATGTTCAAAACTTGCTCATTGCTGGGTCTTCTAACAGTTACTACCACCGTGGATCAGGATGAACCTGGGAACAGCAACAATTAAGAGATGAATTCACGCTCTACATAACATCCATTCTCTCGATCAGAGCCCTCGCTGCAGGATGTATTTTAACCCCATACACAGGATTAATTGCTAAAATGTCTTCAAGCGAATTATTACACTAGTTTTTAATGAATAAAATATTTTTCAGTTCTTATTGGTGCTACCGAATTACAAACCCAAAACCGAGAAAACGAATACCCCATTACAGCTGCAAGAAATAAAAGATACATCAGATGAAATTAAAATGTAAAATAATGTCATAATCAAAGAGGTAGCTTTCCACACTCCATTAACCAATATATTAAGAAGGAAACATCCATCAATATGTGAAAATGTGATAAAAGTTAATTTATTTGGAAAGCTTATTTCTCTGGAAAAAAAACAAACTTTCACTATGTCCAAACAAGAGTAACTGTTCGTTCAATGAATTTTAATCAATTTTTGCCCGAATGGAAACAGCTATTTTAAAATTACTATTTGTGTTACTTATACTGTATGTCAAAAGAACAACCTACCTCCGTAGAGACTTCACTATCTACTCTAAACTCATAAATTATTGCAGCTCACATATTGGAAACAGATCTCAAGTGAATGTTTTGCAGAATATTTATGTTCTGTTCAGAAGTAACATATAAGACTAGATCCTTATTAGATAGGTCCATATATCGAGCTGTTATAATAATATATTTATTTCGACATATTCCTCGTAATTACCTGAGTTCCTGATAATATGTATTTTAATTAACCTATATATTTTATGATAGTTATCCTAATGTTTTGCTGTTTTAATGAACACAATTTTAAGACCGAATGCAATTTACCTTTCAGTGTTTATCATGAACTCCAGTTAGAAAACTGTTTTTCTTCTGAAGTGAGATCATCTCGAAGGTCGATCGGATCTGTACTGAATTTAGACTTAACTGATTGCCTAAATAGTTTTCTTTGCAAGATTGCATGAAGAACTCAGGTTTTCCGTAGCATAAAATCAACCTACAAGCCAATTCGAGAGTTAAGAATTCCTACTTGCATCATAGATATTACGTTTAGTTCGACTATTTAAGGTTAGTAATAGCTATTTGGACGTTTAACACAACCCAGTGATTCACACGCTTCTCTCGTAAGTTACCGCGCGTAATATTGGCAACAATTTACATGACTCGTCTACCAGTCGACCTTGAGTTTAGCCAATACGTTTAAGATCAACCTGTCGATTTAAGAATCCATGTCTGCCGAGATAAAATTTCTAGTGGTAAATATTCAAAAACGTACGTGTATTTGAAGAGTGTTTGCAAAAAATATGAGCAACTTCGTGTCTCTATCCAGTTTTGACTTAGCAAATTTCAGTAGCTATTTGAATTGTGAAACACTACAACATGAAATATGCTACTGTTGTTGCTCATAATTCTAAAGGTTTCGGAATGTTTGTCTTCGTTACTAAAAGCGCAGAAAGGAGAGGTAATCTAAAAACGAGAAATGTCAAGTCGGGATTAAAGATCAGATTATTCATGAAAAATTGTTGCATGGAATTTCATCATTTAACCCAATGAATATTGCCTGTTTTCTATTGACAAGTTTTTAACAAGGTACACTTGAAAGACATTTTAATTAATGCCTTTTATTATATTTCGTAAATTAATCGGAAAAAATCAGAGGAAAATTTGTCAAAAATTCATATATTTCAAAAGTACGTGATATATGTATAGGAATGAGTGATAAACAGTCATAGACATTGTAGACACACACACAAACACACACACACTCATATATATATATATATATGCAATGTTTATGATAAATGGCAAAATCTGTAAAGACACACACACACAAACATGCACCCCACACACACACACACACACACACACACACATATATATATATATATATATATATATATATATATATATATATATATATATATATATACATGCATCAGATATATAGATAATTTGTAGCTTTTAAACACTTTCTGTCAAAAAAACAAATTACTTGTCCAGATCATAAATCACCCATGAAAAATTTTATAAAATGCTAACCGCCGTACCATTTCAGCCATTTTTAAATAAAATTACACAAAATTGACCTTTTTTGCGCAAATACACAAGTTATATATATATATATATATATATATATATATATGTGTGTGTGTGTGTGTGTGTGTGTGTGTGTGTGTGTGTGTGTGTGTGTTTGTGTGTGTATGTATGTGCGTATATATATATATATATATATATATATATATATATATATATATTTTGTTTGAATAAAAACAGACCACTTTAAGGTTCCATGTAATAAATTATTTCACCACAGCCCTTTTAAAGGGCTCTTGATCATCAGACTTTACTTCCAAAGGCTGAAATAAAAAATGAAACCAAATTTACAAATTTTGACGGGCCGTATTAAGCATATGTAAATTAACTAAGTGAGGAAGTGAGGGGGGGGAGAAGACGAAGTGAGGAAGTGAGTGGGGAGAGAAGATATGAGTGAGTTAGATGTACCATTTCAATTCTTTATCTCTAACCCCACTTGGTGTGGGCTAGACAAACGCTTCACCTGACTTATGTTATCTTTAGAAAAAATCTTTGTGTAAAATCGCCAGTTGTGGTTTGTACTGCAACTATGCCGAGCAGAGCTTATTTTCTGTAAGTGAGCGTGTTATCTATCGTGTTCAACAACCTGGACAAGCCCAGCACATTTAAACCCTCGGCCACGATGACTTGTGACGTCCTCCTATCACAGCTGTCGACGGGCCCCAAGTGTTCCGACTACCTAATTTTACTCATAAGGCTAGGTTCAACCCGTGGGATGGTTTTCAGGAACTTTCCAAGGGTGCCGCTTGCTAGGTTTTGACGTCGATCCAGTCCGATAACATCAGGATATCACTTTCCTGACAAATCGAACATGTTGAGATTCGAACCCTCGTCACATGATCAGAAATCGTTTATTGTAACAACTCGGCTACGTGATGTATATATGTGTATGTGTATGTGTGTATATGTGTGTACGACAGGTTAATATTACTTATATTTTTTTAATTTATTTTTGTATATAAAACGGTTTCATGTATATCTTTTAGTTCAAATTGTTGTTTTTTTATTATAGTTGTTTGTTTTTGTTTTTTTTTATTTTAGTTGTTTGTTTATGTTTTTGTTTTGCTATTGTTAATGTATTACAATATCACGAATATACTAAAGTCTACTGTGGACCTAACAGGGCGGAGAAATACGAATACATTTTCTTTCTTGTTCCAAGCAAAGCATTAAGCCAGCTTAAATTGAATATTAAATCTCAACTCCAAACAAAAATTTGGCGACAAGATGTTAAGGGCATTCGTATCGGCTGTGATATAGCAACTAATGAAATAATCGATAAAAATAGAATGAAGTGTGTTTCGGTGAATGGAAGGATTTTTGCTTCATGGGTTCACAGTAATAAATTCGGAAATAGAACCTACATTTTTTTTATTTTATGATTTTTTTATTTTTTAGATAAAATCTAAAATTTATTTTTAAAAAGAAACGAAATTTGATTGTGTACATAATTTTATTTGTTTCTGTCTTTGCGTTACTTTTGTCCAGACAAACGAAATTGAATTCACTTATCGACAAATATACCGAAAGTTAATTTGTTTTAAGTTAACATTTTTCGAAAGGACGAAACAAAGCAGATAAACGGTAAAGTTATTTGCGGGTGGCGCGGATTGTAATGTAATTCCAACTTCTCATGTGATTCTTTCATCAGTTTTTCGAAATAAGTCAAACACACAAATATTTACACAGGAAGAAGTTGGTATAAATTATAATACACACACACACAGACACACACAGACACACACACACAGACATATATATATATATATATATATATATATATATATATATATATATATATATATATATATATCGGGAGGCATTTAAACTAGGCTCTGTGCAAAGTTCTTTATTGGGCTTAAGGCCCAACAATGTCACTTCATGCATTGAGTACCTATTAAATTTTCTTAAACTTGAACAATATTTTTCAAATAACAGTTTTCATCAAAATAATGATACAATTAGTCTTTGGTACTTACTGCAAAGCTGCATGTTAGACAATATGTTTGGTCTCCCCATTCGGCGGTGGTGGGGGGCAGTGAAAATAGCTTATTCCCATCCTCAACGCTTGAACAACCAATAGAGATCTGGCTGTAGAAACGCAGGATTTGATTGGATGAAGTCCAGTTACTTTCAATTATTGGCTTTTGGACATTGGAAACTGAAGTCTTTTAAACTCAAAAGGTAGCTGTGAAGGAATTCCGGGAATTCTTCTCATTAAAACTCTTTCCTTCTTTCCTGAACCAGTAATGATCTCTGCTTGCAAGAGATGAGGAAGGAGCGTCTTTACTTTTAACCTTGTTACATTACTAAATTCTGGAGGATCCAGATTTTTCAATAGTATAACTGGCACATTTTCTTTTAGTTTCTGTTTGTGTGATGGCATTCCAGGTGAACTCAATAACTTTAGGAACTCTATTGGACAATTCACTGCCTGCTCTTTTTTAACTACTGTGGAAATGTACTTCTTGCTTTCCTTTGGAATTTTTTGGGGGAGTTTCCACTTGACGCTATCCACAGTTTGATTTTTGGGAGCTAAAATGGCCCTCGCACAAAACCAGCTTGAACCCCCAAAAATTGAGTTTAATGCTTGGATAAACATAGTTAATCATGTCTTGGATACTTGAGACTGAAACATCACAATCCTTTAGGAGAGAAATATTTTCATTTTGGTCAATTTTGATGGTTCCATTTCTAAGATTCAAGAGCAAAGCAGTAAATCTTCTTGCTTCACGAACACCTGAAATTCTCACTCCCAGGTCTGTTTTCAGGTTGAATATTTGAACATTGCTTCTTATGTAAGAAATTCAAAGCAAGTATCGATGTCATCAGCCGGAGTTCCTCTTGCAATAATTGGTAATGTTTGTCTAAAATAATCAGATATTAGCGCAATTTTACCTCGCATTATTTGTGAATTATGTCTAATGTCTTGGAGTGTTTTCGACAGAGCCTCAAATGCTCGCTTGTGTGCCATGGTACATTCAAAGAAACTTGTCTCTTTCAGTAGCTCAGCCAATTTGTTTCCTCAGTCGATGTTGCAAATAGGAGTCTCATTGTAGTTGAAATCCAATGGAAATTCGAAGTTTTAAATTTTCATTGTAGTTCAATTCCAATGAAAGTTTCGATATGCTGTGTAGCATAAACCTGAATAGCTGTTAGCCTCTTGCTCTCCAGCGAAGAGGCTAGCAGCAATTCCATATTATGCTACTTCTAGCGATACATTTATTTAGAGGCTCACTACAGATAAAGGAAGTTTAGTTATAATAGTTTTACTGAAGTTCCAGGTGCATTGAAGAAGAAAATCCCTCTATTGTTGTTGCTGGTTTTATCAAGGACCTTCTGACACACTTGCCGCTGGTCTTGGTTTAACAGGGGTTCATTTTTTGAACATATTGCCGCAGCTCTTCCATGTTACATACTGCCTCTCTCAAAATTCCAGGCTTCCGAAGACCAAAAGTTTTTGTCTTTAAATTCACACAGTTAAATTTTCAATAGCGGATTCAATTCAAATCCGTTATGAGCCCGTCTCATTTGAGGAAGAATATCCTCACTGAGAGCCTCCTCCTATCTTTCCCAAAGAGTAAGTGGGTTAGAAATTTCGAAAATGGCAATCATTACAGCAAACAGATATCTGACATTCTTGCAGAATTTTTTGCATCTGTTTCCGCCAGACTCAAATCCTAATAATTATCATCTGTAAGGCCAAGATCGATACATGATTGTCTGTAATTCTTTTTAACAACTCCATAAATTGTTCTCAATTTTTTACATGATGACGAAACAGTCAAGATTTCTTAGATGAACTCTACAGAACTCTCCGAAGTACATCTCTCGTTTTGATTACAGGTTCAGTTGGATGAGATTCGCCTTGATTTCTTCTGTTAAATTTTCCATTTTAATAGGTGTAGTATTTTTAGTATTTGTGTTAAAAAACAAAGAAAACCTATACTTCCTTCCTTGATGAATTTCATCTTAACATCAATCAACGGATAAGACAAGTCAGTATAAATGTAAGTAGACAGAATACGTCTATATTATATAATGATACATATATATATATATATATGTGTGTGTGTGTGCGTGTGTGTATACATATAAGACTGTTTCGCTGTATCACAGCTCACCAGTGTGATTAGACATCTGACTGCTTTAAGCCGGGATCAAAACACTGTCGATTTGTTATCAGTTAGAGTCTCTACACGTAAGCTATCGGCGCAAGCCAGAATAAGGGGAATCATTTAACCTATTATATATGTGATTTATGTAAACGCCAAATCAGCCAGAGCGATCAATTTATATGAAGAGCTGAGCATTATGAGCAGGAGCCGCTAGAGATAATAATCCCCTTTCCCCATAGTGTTCAATCGGCGAACGAGAGCAAGTATAGCATAAAGGACAAATAGGAAACTTTCCATTTTATTAGAGCTTCATCAGGGAATGAGATGACTTGACAAACAATGCTCGTGTGTATAACTTACGTGTGTAAGTATATAATAATTTTAGTTTGTCTGCGTAGGATCCATATGAAAATATCTATATGTATGTATGTATGTGTATAGATGCGTTTATAGTAGGCATTATTTATGCTTGAAGGTTATTCGCATGTTGAATTGGAGACGTTTTTTCGTTAACACGGGAGTGATAATTAAGTATACGTTATATTCTTTAAAAATAGGTGAAATAAAGTTTGGTGTTGTAATAAAGAAAACACCTCTACCTCATATATATATATATATATATATATATATATATATATATATATATATATATATATATATATATATATATGTGTGTGTGTGTTTGTGTGTGTGTGTATGTGTGTGTGTGTGTGTTTGTTTGTGTCATTCACATTTTCTTACTGTTTAGCTGTATCACAGCTCCTCAGTGCGACTCGACATCCGAATGCCTCAAGCCTGGATCGAAACCCAACCGATCAGTCAGAGTTTCTACCACTTAGCTATCTTCATTCGAGAGAGAGAAACAGCTAAAGCTAGCGTGTTGTTTTTACGAATGTAAACAATAGCCAATCAGCCGGAGTGTTCCGATTCATTTTTACTAAAGATCTTTGTATTAACGCAGGTGGTTGTTGTTTATAGAATTAGCTTATCACTCAACAGTGCTCAACTGAAATATATTTTCAAGAGCTAATCTTTTACCAACAAATATAAATTCATTATGCATTCACCGAGTCCTCCTTTTGCAAACTTCTACTGGTAAACTTTGGTTGAACCTTGAAGTTCAGATGACTTGAATTGCCTGACATAAATCTTCATTTCATTATATTCTTTTTTCATCATTTCCTTCCCAAAAAAGAAAGAAAGCCACTACGACGTTAGCAGTTACTGACTGTGATAACATATTGGAGAAAGAGGTCATTATTAAGGAGATGGAACAATGAAAATGCAGGAATTAAGAAGACAGAAGATAACAATTGACAGTTCATTAACATTTTGGATGATCAAACCTGAGTGAATGGCAAGAGTCAAGAAGAGAGTGTAGCATTTAAGTACATAAAATGTATGCATATCAGAGGTAAATTCATCAGAAGAATTAACTTGAAAGTATAAACTGGAAAGCTAGATTACAACTGAAGGAAAGTGAATGAAGCCGTTATGCCAGTTCAGTAACATTGAAGATTATTCTTTTTATTTTATCAAAAATCTCTAAAAGGATAACAGTAGCAGCAGATCCAATATGGCAGAAGTATTCAGTGCATGGATGTATGGTAGGCTTATAAATGTGTAAGCTATATTCTG
Source organism: Acanthosepion pharaonis (assembly GCA_903632075.3). NCBI lineage: Eukaryota > Metazoa > Mollusca > Cephalopoda > Sepiida > Sepiidae > Acanthosepion > Acanthosepion pharaonis. The sequence continues at coordinate 893,974 of CAHIKZ030005252.1, read as the reverse complement.
TTGAGACAAATTGTTTATCACGACACAGAGAATCAATTTTACTAGCAATATACCTAACAAATGATTCAATATAATCTTTCCACTTAATGTCAGCGGAAAACATCATAGGAGCGAATTCTCTTCTATAAATGACAAATATATACTGGTATAGGCAATAAATTCTTATCGACAGAGAGAAAGAGAAAGACAAATACAGAGAGAGAGAGCAGGGAAAGAAAAAGTAAGATGAAAGGAAAAACTGTAGGAGGTGAGTAGGAAGAACATCTCACTTCTGTAAATTCTCACACCACATTATCAACATGGATCCCGTATCAATGGATCACTTCTCAGCGTTGATTTCTGTTGGCACAATAGGCTGTGTATATTGACAAAAAAGTGATGATGAATGGTGTACAGCTCCCCAGTTGAATTCAGGAAAAAATAAGAAGGGTAATAATAAAATAAAACCAGTCTTGTTTCGTAAAAAGGAAAAACAAAAAATATATATATATATATATATTTCTCCTTTTCTTTTTTATTTAGTAATTCCATTCTGTCGGGAAGAGAATGACACAAGTCAAACAAGATTTCAAAGTTCTGTTGACTTATTCACTTTCAATTACTATCAAATCGATGTGTAAGACCCAATCATTTGGGGCTAATTAATCTTTAGCGTGCCCTGGACAATCGATTTACTTGTTTCTACGACCAACTTCGACATAAAAAAACTTCCTTTTTGCTACATTTTATTTCTTATCTAATCTTATTTTATCCTCAGCTTTACTTTCTTTAAATTTTTTAAATGTCGGAATCTAAGGAGAAGGGCGATTTACATATTTGTCTTAGACATTTACAAATATATAACTGAGAGCTCGCATCCGAGTATGTCTACCTGCTCGAGTATCCAACTAATTTCCTGTTCAAATCCTGAATAGGCAAACATTGCTTCAAACAAAAAATCTTTTGAGCGGACATTAGTGACTGTTTTTAGGTGTAGATCTCATAATCTGGCCTGATCAACAATGCGAAATAGTCAGGTGCGCTGAAATCTTCGTTTAAAGAGGTCAAGTGAACAGGAAAGCACCAGCGCAGGAGTTCATTCCACAATGGCAGTTTCTGAAAAGAAATCTCTGAATGATATTTTTTCCTTACTTTTGAAGTATGAAGGAAATGAGGATGATTCGACTTCGTGGAAATGGCATGGTTGTCTTAACTGTAAATGACTGAAGGCGTTGAACTAAAGAATGAAGCTTACCTCCTGTACATGTGCGACGGAAATACTGATAGGTAGAACAAACCTAGAGCATTGCATCTGGAGGAAAGCGGTGGAAGGTTGGAAAATAAGTCATACGCTACAAGACTGCCTAAACAATTTTGACATCTGTAAAGGAAGGTAATTAAAAATTTACCAGATCAAGCATAGATGTGACAGCAATACTCTGTTTTTAGCTTACATTGACTTTTACAGATGTCAAACTTGACTAGAGTGAACAGATACTTCCCGAAGCGACCAAAGGAGTCGACTATTTACAATGCTGTATATTTCATTGTATCACGGAAGGCAGTGGAGTTTTATCCCTTGTAGTACACTAGATAGAAACATGTACCGTGACATACTGAGAAAAGTGATTCATGATTTTTTTTTTTTGCGGTGGAATTAATTGAAGTTCCTTACAAAGATCCTCGTCCTACTTATTCGATATATTGCATTTTCTCCGACGATAATTGTTAGTTTAATTCCTTATCTCCAATGTTCATATTAACTGTAAATGAAATTGCAAAATATTACATAGACACTCAGCGACACACCTGTGTAAGTGTGAGGGTTTTGTATTTGTGTATAGACATAAATGTATATGAAATAAAACAAGATTATAATTAAATCTTTTCTCATCCACAATGCATTTCGACATCGGATCGAAAACAAGACTGATGAATCTGTCCAATGAGAATTCCCATGACTGGTGCATTTCTTCGTTCTGTGAATAGCCCCAGGACGCCGTTTCATGACTGAAAATGCATAAAAGTTGTCAGACGTTAGTAAGAGCATCGTATTTTTCTGGTGGAAACCTTACTAAGTCCAGTATCGGGTACTGATTTCCACTGGGCGGCGTAATATCGTGCAATGTTAAAGAAGCGATCAATCAAAAGCGGTCAGACTGCGAGACGTTCACTAATAAACTTGGCCAAATTTAACGCTACCCGACCGCTTCTTTCCATCGGATTTCATCCCAGAAGAAAAAGGAAAGAAAGGAATTAAAACGCTGCATTGAAATTGGTTACAATTCCAGTCAAAAGTCAAATTGTTGGTTTTCTTCTTGCTTTAAAACAGCGTATGCTTTTGATATAATAAAACGGTAATTTATTTTCAAATACTTGTAACACAGCGAATTAAACCAGGGATTTCTCTCTTGTCTTTTTTTCAATGATTTAACTCCGAAATATTATTAAATGCAAATTGTAATGATATTGGGATGATTAGCTATTTCTATAGAGGAAATATTCAACAATAATTTACAGAACTTTTGTGTTATTCTCGGCTGAAATTTATAAAATATTTTTCTTCAAACACATATTGGAGTAAAATAGTTACCTATATTCCACTATATATTATCGACCTTTATCGTTTGAATGTATCGATTTATTTCCTAACCTTTGTTTTAAGTAAGTGTTGCAAATCAACCTATTGATTACATCACAAGCACCATGTGATATCTATTTAAATTTTTGCTTTTGTTGGAAGTTTTCGAATGACGTAATTTTTGCTATTTCGTTTAGAGATTTGCTTTGAGATTCTGTAGCGCCAGTCTATAATCTTTGATGAAGGACTGTCATCTTTAAGACCTAGAGGATTTATTCGTTTGAAGCTATTTTATTTTAAATTGTTCTGAGAAAACTCTTTTTTATAAGTATTAATTTTTACATTTCCGCATGAATCATACACCGTCTAAAATATCTATTTTAATGTTTAGATTTGAGGAGGCTTTTTTTTAAAGAGCCTGACTAGAGTTCTTAAATTGATTTTTTTGATTTTGTTGCATTTTGTGTTGTTGGGCAAAAGTACACCACGCACAGTTTATTCTGTGCTCAATTTCCATCTTCTAACTGAGCCGTACATCGATATATCTTAAATGTTAAGACTTATTTAATTCCAAATCTTATTTTCATGATGTTTTACACAATTTTCTAAAATATGGAATCTTACTCATATAGATACGGCTCTGTAGCAATAAATGGATACAGGTTTGGCGTTAGAATATGAAGAGTTCTACAAGAGGATATTATATGGTTACACATTGTTAGATGCTGCCTCGTAAGTGAACAGGACGCGCTGTTTGTATATACGTTGGTTGGCTGCTTTTGTTTAGCGGCATGTCAACATCTATGGGATATTTAATGCCGAAAACTTTATATTTCATACGCAGTTTTATTTGCTTTTTGTCTTGTTTTTTTTTTGGTGGGGAGGCAGAGATAAAATGGTGTTAGCGATAGAAGTGTTACTAATTAACCCATAGCTGGAGGCGAAGAGGTAGAAGCTTATCTTACCCAATGTTATTTCCCCGTAAGTGAATATAACGAACCCAACTGGAACTGGAACTTGGCACTCCAATTAACAAATCCGAGCCATTATCCATTATTCTACCCGCACATTCATACTTACAACACGTAGTATTACGTCTATATACTGATTAGTATCGACGTTTGTGATGGTAAAGGAACCAGTGTTTAATTAAAATTTAAATTAATCTCTATCTATAAAAGGCAGGATGTGTGGGTGTGTGTGTGTGTGTGTGTGTGTGTACATATACAGCTGAGATTATTGCATTCACTTTCGAACAAATACTCTAAGAAATATATGAATCCATTTCCCCATCGCTTGATATCTCTCATTCGTTTTTCGCATACTGCGCTTTACTCTTAGCGATGACCATCTTGTTCATTTTCGGATCCACACTCCAATCTAAAATTACTACATATGTTAGATCAAGCTTTGA
>CAHIKZ030005252.1:872500-885000 GCA_903632075.3 Acanthosepion pharaonis | reverse complement strand
TTAATTTCACATTCATTAAACAGCTTAGGGGCAGAATCTTCGAATGTCGCCAATTCAGACGGGTTTCGACCATAGCTAGAACCACTTATGAGCTGTGATAAAGCGAGACAGTCTGTTTGTGGATGACAATATACATACATACATACATACACACACACACACACACACACACACATATATATATATATATATATATATATATATATATATATATATATATATATATATATATATATATAAATGTATAAGAGAGATAGAGAGAGAGAGAGAAAGAGAGCGAATTGAATTCTCTCAGTCACTGTGTGTTTATCTAAAATAAATAATCTTAAATTCGCATTCATTCAACAGCTTAGAGGTAGAATCTTCATCTGACGCCAAATCTGACGGGTTTCAATCCTAGCTAGAGCCACTGATGAGCCGTGATACAGCGAGACAGTCTGTTTGTGGATGACAATATATATATATATATATATATATATATATATATATATATATATATATATATATATATAAGCATATAATTGGTGTATACGGAATACAGGAGGTGTTGAAACAAAATGGCTATTTTTGTAGTGATTTTATAACATATTATATATAAATAAAATTATATATATATATATATATATATATATATATATATATATATATATATGCATGTATAAAGAGAGATAGATAGATAGAAATAGAGCGAATTGAATTCTCTCAGTCACTGTGTGTTTATCTAAAATAAATACGGTTAAATTCACATTCATCCCTGCTGTGCGCAAACAGCTTAGTGGTACAATCTTCGACTGACGCCAATTCAGATGGATTTCGATCCTTGCTAGAGCCACTGATGATCTGTGATACAGCGAAACCATCTGTTTATGAATGACAATATATATATTGACATTATAAAATTTATATATATATATATATATATATATATATATATATATATATATATATATATATATATATATATATATATATATATATATATATATATATATATATATAAATGCATGTATAAAGTGAGAGAAAGAGATATGGATTGTGGATGGGCGTGAGGAAATATATACGTGCGTATACAGGTATTATATAAACATCATACAGAAACAAAAGTCCTGGAAATGTTAAACAGTAGAATATGAAGAGAAGATGATTAATTTAATCGGATCCATGTCGTGGCGTCTGCTTTCTCAGCCATGATTGTTTCCACGTAAAGACGCGTTGTCCAATGAAACGTAATGAACATGATTGGACAGACGCCGCTTGCCTAGAACGGTCACTCCTTTTCTATTATCGTAATCTTTGATTGGAGCAATTAGAGAAAGTCTACCGGCTACAAACAGGTAACGGGCCAAATACGCTCCGAGAGAAGACAAGAAGGAAGAAGTGAAAAGTAAAGGAAAGGAGAAACTGGAGACGTATTGATAGAAAAAGAAGAAATTCGCCATACAATGATGAATACGTTGTCAACTGAATACAAGCGAAAATTAAGTCGTTGATAGCATAAGTGCATGTAATTGTTATATATCTATTAGGTAAACTTTCAAGCAATATGTCTTAACAAAATAATAATCACTAGCTGGACATGGAAATTTTTCTTTGTACAAGTTGACATCTCATCGTTACATTTTAGCGAACGTAGATTGTAAGCATTTATTAAATAACCATGCAGTCATATAATGCATATTGAGTGGTAATAAATTTTAAAGTGGGTTTTTTAAGATAAATATTTCCTTTCATAATTTAAAGCGTGGCCAGGGAAAATTCCAAAGTTTCTCGTAATGTTTAAATGGCAGAACTAATTTCAACTCGGAATTAACTTCAACTCGATTTAAAATCAGAATTATCAATATACGTGAATTCCTATACAAAATCCAGTGAGCTGGTGTTATTTTTATTTTTTAATTTAGCATTTGAAATCCTTAGTAGATAATTCATAATGTATCCTTTCTGCAAATTTCATTCTTTTTTTATTGTAATTGAATAAAGTGCTAGTTTTTTTTTTATTTAATTTTATTCATTTAAATCTGATCCAATAAAAATGCAATATTCCTTGTAGCAAGAACAGCAGATTGCTTAGCTGGTTTTATTTATTTATTTTTTTTATAAAATTTCTCGTTCAAAAGAAGCCGCTATTTATTAAAATTTATGAAAATCAATAAATTAAATAATAATTTCGTTTGAAAACTTATATTTAAATTTCACTTATATTACTTTTGTTTAAAATTCTTTGGTTATTCTTATTAGTGTATAAATTTTACCTACGAATTTTTTTGTTTATTTATTTTTTATTAAATATTTTTATTCATATTTACTAAAAAATTACCCTTAGTTTTCTGTGAAAATATTTTTAATTATCATATATTAATTGTTTTATTTCTTACACTTGTTTATTATTTAAATTTTGGGGAAAAAAACTGCCGTTAAAACCTTTCATTAAGTCTCTAAGTTTGAATTTTCTTATGTAATTTTTTCCTTACTGAAACAAGATATTAATTTTTTAATATAGGTCAAGTTATTTTAATTGATGTCAGATTTCTAATTGTGCTGAAGTTTGTCTAGATGAATTCAGGTTTCCCCCACCTCTCTCTATTTTTTTTACCTATTTCTCCACTTGGTTTTATCTCCCTTTGTTTCTCTACCTCTTTTTACCTCTCTCTCGCTCTCATTTTTGTCTTTTTATCTCTTTCCTCCATTTTAATGTTTTTTTTATTATATTTTTTCTCTTAGTAACTTTTCCTCTTAAATTTTTTTTTCTTACTTTTTTTTTTAACTTATCTTGTCTTCCCGCTTATTTAAAGTTAAAAAGATAATCTGCAAGCTTATTTTTTTATTTCATTTTATTTTCAAAACTTTTTGTGTTGAATAGCCCCGGTAAGGATTTTTTCTTATGAGGAGAAATGGTAATTCATAAGGATATTGAGTTTGAAAATATTTAAATTTTAAAATATTATATATATATATATATATATATATATATATATATATATATATATATATATATATATATATATATATATATATATATATATATATATATATATATATATATATATATATATATATATATATATATATATATATATATATATATATATATATATATATATATATATATATATATTTGTGTATATATATATATATATATATATATATATATATATATATATATATATGTGTGTGTGTGTGTGTGTGTGTGTGTGTGTGTGTGTGTGTGTGTGTTGTATATTTCTTTATATACACGTACAAACTTAAATCTTGCAGTAAAAACATTCATATTTTTTAAAAATAATGGACCATACCGTTTTTTCATTACGAGAAAAGACGTAAGAAAAATATATATGAAACGTCAGTGAGATTTTAGTGAGAAAAAGTCAGCAAACATATGAATATAATGAGGAATGACAAAAAGTAAAAAAGCTCTAAAAGGAAAAAAGAACGATACAATAACAAAAGAAGGACCATGAAAGAAAAAAAGAAAAGATAGTCGAAATGATAACATTGCTATTTGCTTAGCGTCTGATTCAATGAAATGGCAGTGATCTAAAAAGAAAAGACGGAAATAGAAAGAGACGGAAAATAGAGAAAGAACGTAAAATTTGCACTCTTGTTAAGTATTTTATACACACAGCATGATGGCAAAAAGGTATGTAAAGTGTTCAATGCTTTCATTAGCTGTGAAATATAAACATGCACGTACACTTCTCGTTAATTGTTATATAAGATTTTAGTGCAAAAATATTTTACAAATACTTCGCAATTTTTTAATGTTCCCTTAAAATAATAATAATAATAATAATAATAATAATAATAATAATAATAGAACAAGAACAAGGGAAGACGAACATGAACAATAAGTAAAAAACGTAGGTGTTTATCTTCGTAACAATAATTAAAAAAATATTTAAGTTTTCGATTTAATAATTGAAATACGTCCCACAAGAAAAGAATACGAGTCAACGAAAATGGTCACCTAGCTCGTGTATACTTGCGGCCTCAAGAAAAAAACAAATCCAGTCTTTTACAAGAGACTAAGTACCAGAAATGTTTAGATCTGGATTAAATTATGGTAAGCTAAACTTAAAATGAACAAACCCTCAGAACAATGTCGATTACCCACCTAATAGAGAACGAGAAAGATTTCCCCTTTGTTCGGTGAGCGACGAACAGTAGACTATTTGGCGTCTGAATGTAAGAAAGTCGCTCACACATAGTTCAAGATGAGGTGATATCACGTTGCCTAAGTTATTAATTGGTAACTCTATAAATTATTTAACCAAACAACACAAAATGTTGGATGGACTTTGGCCACACATGATAACGTAAATAAAAGCAGTCGAACACCTTTGGGAGATATAGTGACAAGCACATAATATACTGGACGAATGCAAATCAGCTTTTGAAAAGGAGAATTGATCTTGCAATATCCTAGACGTAGCCTGGCCTTTTCATGGTCGAGTTGCTGGAAAAGATAAAATAGAGAAAATGGAATTGAAGTGGATCTGGAATTTTAGTGAAACCTACAGTTACCGAAGCTTTAGCTACTGTCACTAAAGTTTTCAGTAAATGAATCCATACAATCAATCCACACATCTACCTTAGAAAACAAAAGCAAAAAATTGACATTTTAGAAAAAGCTTAAAAAGTACTAAGAAACTGGAGCATTTCGTTAGAATCAAAGAAATGTGAGCTAATTTGCTTTGTGATATAAATCCTCTTGTATGCCAGTGAATATCGTCACAGTCAAAGAAGATTGTTAGTAACATATATATATATATATATATATAATATATATATATATATATATATATATATATATAAAACTTTTATCTCTTGACGTTTCTTGTTTAGACTTGAGAGCATCTCGTACTAAACAAAACAAAGGAAAATATTAAAAAAATAAATCATAAAAAAATACTAATATAGATCATACAAGCCAAGCCGGAAGACAATATCTACTTATTGTAATGAAGGAATATAGAATTAGACTGATATAAGAATTCAATGTTCCGGCAGACTGCAGTAAAAGATTAACATGAAACGACAAAAAGGACAAATATCCACAAAAGACAACTGATAGAGTTTATAATATGAATATGATACTCATGGCCATTGTCGAATGAATGCATTAAAGAAAGGGACTGCGTTAATAAAACCCGAATTCCGAGACAGAAAGGAAACAATACAGAATCCATTGTTATTAACATTATAATATTAAAAGCCATATAGTTTCATCTGAAAGGCAAAAATGTATTTGTGAGTAATATTTATAGACCCGAAACAAATTGTTGTAGCATACCTACGGACGATAATGGGCATGGCCCCATTCACATAAATACAGTAGTAAATACTGTATGTCGGTCTACGGTTGAGGATTTGTGTCCAGCTGTGCTGGTCAAACACTTTGCTCCGGGCAGAAAGGATCCCCAGACGAAGCTATGTCGAAGGCCAGTGTCAACTCTCGGGAAAAACAGCTACCCGAACCCTTTTTATACGGGGTCTACGGGGAATTTTTGTCCGAGCCTACGGGCTCGGATTCCCCACATTAAATTCAGCCTTGTGCCACATCTGACCTAATGCGGCGGTTGGTAGATATTCTGCAGTTGGAGATTCAGTGTGGTATTCACTTAACACACTTCTATCAGTTGACTAATTCATCTACGCGCCGCTAGTGAATCTTATATGTGTTGTTCTTGTCCTAAGTATCATCGTTCATTATCAACCTTCGTTTGATTATTCGATTCAGTAACCTTCCCTAGGTTGCAACAAAAATCAAGCTCGATACTTTATTAATATGAACGCTTTCATTTAGTCTAAACTGCATTCAAAACTTCGTAGATGTTTTCTTCGAAAAGTTTTATTTTTAATCAGTTCAACAGAAGCAAAGCGATAATGCCACGAATATGCAAATGACGGAGTGACAAAAATTTATTTCGTCTACTGGGATAGATTGTTCTAGTTACACGTGCCATGCCTCTTCCGGATATCACACATGGGACTAGAACTATCTAACCCGGTAGACGAAATAAATAGTTCAGATCGAAACTTCAATCACCTGAAGAAGGCTGGAGCGTACAGCAACTGAAACGTCATGAACATGGCAATAAATACGAAGACAACGGTGCGAACAATGTAAATAGTGTAAATAATTACAATAGCTCATTTCAGATATATAGACAGAAAATAATAAATGTTTTATTTAAGATCAACACAAATTTCTCGATAATGATTTCTGTCCGTTTTATTATCGTATTTCGGATATTTTTTTCTGATATCCGCTTTGGATTAGAATAAAACAAATAGCTGATGGATTAGAATTATCGGCTTTCATAAGCCATTGTCAAATTTCGGACTTAGAATTATTAAATACTAAAACACTTGAAATACGACGTATGAATCAGTTACAACATATTTTATATAGAAGATAAGCAAATTGAACAGAGAATAAGCTGCCCCAGGGGTAGATACGCATAACACTGCAACCTGATACATAACCAAAACATTAACCTAAAAACTCGGGTCATGTTCTCAAATATCCTCGTCAGATCAAGACTTCCATATGGATGTCCCGCCAAACTCGTTCAGAAATATCTGAACCGTCAGCTGTATAAAACTTCTTACTTGGACCATTGAGTGAATGAAAACTGTACGTCTTAGTTTAGACACATCATCTTGTGTACTGGCGCTACAGCATTACAAAGGACTTAACGAAATACCAACAACTAAAATGGATAGTACCTGTAATTTGAAGAGAAAATGATATAATGGAAATGTTGATTTAAACAAAATATTAGGAAAAAGGCCCCCATCTTTACCGAGTATATAGTACCCAGCGCAAAGTTTCCTATTTTTAATTACAATTTTCAGTACCTGATTTTCTTACCTATATAATATGTTTTTCAGTTCCTATTAATGTTATCTCAAAGTACAACGTTTAAAGTGACTGCATGTAAAATTTTTCAAATATAGATTCATATTTAATTTGTTTTTTGATATTTTCAAAATCGGGTATGATATACCCATGCTTAGTAGTGCTGTGACTTTAATTGATGGTTAGTGTCCTAGGATTACCGGATTTGAAAAAGCTATTTTTCCAGCAAAAAAAATTAAGAGAAAATTGTATAAGCCTCAACCGAATGGAGCATCGTCTAAGGGTTCTTGGGTTTATGCTATCATTGCAATTGATATTATAAAATAGATATTTGTTGATAAACTTCGAAATATATGTATGGCGCCAATGTGTTATATGAGCATATTTTTAATGTCACGAGCAAAAAACAAAAAAAAAATCAAATAGACTCTCAAATTCATGTGAAGATGAGATATTTTTTTTAAATCGTGAAATATAAAACTGACATATACACTACATCGTCACATTCGTCACTGTTCGGCTTCCGCTCGCATCTAAGAACCAGGATCTTCATTCTCTCTCCCTATTCCTTTCCTCTCTTCTTGGTGGCGGAACATGGCTATAAAACAAGGATAGTTTGACGAAGCCATTCACGCGAATTTGATTTTGGTGCACAAATCGACTCGAAGAAGCCCACACAGTTGGCCAGAATCTTCTCTATCGCGATGCAAATGGCATTTAGGCAGGCGGAATATATTTACATCAGTCTGTCCGATGCTTAGCCTGTCAAGTTCCGTCTTGGTTACATGAACCTGATTGACGCTGTCCTCTTCAAACACAACATTATAATCAAAACACATAATCACGTACACAAGTCAAAAGCAGTCGCACATCGGAAATCTATATTTAGTTTTCCCCATAAACCAATAATAATTTTCCGACATACAATAACAAAATTAAAAATATAATGTGTGACAGAGAACATTCGTTAGTTTTATTTTGTGGAAACGAAAATTTGCCGCCCAGCTATTCCTAATAAATCAAAATGGAAACATATTTAGTTCTATTGACAATAAAGCTAACAAATCTGAAAAAAAAAAAACAGTTTAATTAATTTGAAATGTACTTGATGCACCTAGAATTTAATAAAATATCAATTATTACTACATGAAAGGTTACGCTTACTTATGTGTTATGAATGTTAAACACGTCAAGGGCGTAAAGCCAAAATAAGGAAATAACTATTTGCCGAAACAGTAGGCGTCATTATTGAGTAACACGCTAGCTTACAACGCACGGAGAACGATTAAACAAAACATAGGTATTTACATAATCAGAAAATGTATCTATTGGCTAATTTATTTATCGTAACCTCTTGTTAGGTATCTCTCTCTCTCTCTCCCTATATATATATATATATATATATATCTATATATATATCTATATATATATATATATATATATATATATATATATATATATATATAGCGAGGTCCAACAGCAAAATAGTTAAAATCCTGTAACAGCATAATTATCCATCCCACAAAAATGGTTAATATCTAAAGAATCCACTAAACTGAGTTTCTTTTTTCAAAATTTTCAGATAAGACGTTTAGCTGAGTAACTCACCATTTTTGTAAGAATTACTGAAAAACTCTTTGAGCTAGAAAGAGGACAGGTTAAACATTTTTTGTGTCAGATCCACTGACAGGCTTCTGTAATGGTACAAATATTTATACTCTGGTTTCCATCGACAAATTTAATTCAAGAACCACCAAGAGAACGGTGAATAAGTTTAAAAATAGGAACAGTAGAGAGGAAAACTAGATCAGGAGCTTACGACAGGAAGAGCGATTATCATTTCAATTTAGAGATAAAGAGATGAATTAGAAAGGATCCAAATCAATTCACAAGATGTTTGGCACGCGAGAGAGAAGTTTCAGCTACGACAGTCCAAAGAGCAGTGAAAAAAAAAAGACTTGACATGAAAACCGTACGAGAAATCTGTGATTAAACTTGATACTCCAGTATAGAAAGTTAGAAGGTGAAAATCATATTGAATAAGTTGGAAAATCTTCCTGGAATATATATATATATATATATATATATATATATGAACTTATTTTCAATCATTCCTGAGCTTCCGATTCTTTGCTATGATAAATTAATGATAAACATGTAATTTTTGTTTATGATCGATTTTATCACGAAACTCCTGTTGAACTTGGAGAGTAATTATACATTCTTATTGGTCAAAATAGAGTCCAACAAGGTTATTGTTGAAACTTGACTAATGCATAGAATAATAATGCAACACAAAATGTACTTAGAACAAATTGTATTGAAACAAGAAAGACTACACAAGATTTACATATAGTCTTTTGTATATTCCTGGTAAGACCGTTCCTGGAGAATGTGTTGACTGAGTCGCAGTCGGGCAGAGTCTCTGGTTGAATCTCTTGATTCCTCCCTCTCTTCCCGGTAACAACCATATTTATATGGTCGGTACTCCACTATGCAAATTAGGTGGATCCTACCACAACAGTTATGAAAATTTCGGAAAATTCCAGTAAGATATCTTTAATCATTTCTGAGTCTCAACGGTTCGCTGCATAATCTAACAATTCGCAATTTCTTCTGTTACACGATTTGGATAATTTTGTTGTTACACAGGGTATATACGAGATCTGATCAAAAAGTAGGGGACTGTTGCTAAAAAAAAAAAAACTACGACACATTAATTCGAAAATTTAATCTCCTTCAAAGTAGTCCCTATTCTGAAACCACACACTTTAACCAGCGTCTTTTCCATTGATGTAAGCATTCCAGGAACTTTTTTGTGTGAGGTGATAGCTAGAAGCTGCCTAGTCGTATTCTCTTGAAATTCCTTGACGTACTGAGATCCTGTTCTTTTCAAATAGGATTTGATATTTGGAAAGAGGAAATGTCGTGAGTGACGTGAATTCTGGGGAATATGTTGTTATTCGTATATGAAGAAAATTGTGTTTTGCCAAAAAATACTACACAAGATATTGTCGCTCATGTAGTGTCTGCGCTGTGATGAAACTGCCACACTCTGCACACTTTCCTTCCAAGCATTGCTATAAACAAGAGCGAGAATGGTGTGACTTATACGCGACAGAATTCAAGGTCAATCTGAGCCAAGCGGCTTCAATCTGTGTACTTTAGCTTCGTTGCGATAACAAACTCCCCTTTAATTTTTGATCATTTCACGTGTATTACTGCAAACATTATTATAGGGGATACTTCTTAATTGAATGACGTGCCATATTTATGTAATGAACAGCACATTGATCGCACATGGTTAGCCACCCCCTTGTCGGTTGTAGAAGAAACCATCGTTTGATCCGGTATTAAGTTCTGCCACGAAGGATTTCACAGCAACCAAGGTTCTGTTTTCCACCTTTAATGAAAGCACATCCTCTTCGTTCAGATAATTTTCGCGACAGCTTCCTATCTGCTAAGTTTTCTATTCGTAAACAAATAAGAAGTATTCACTAGATAAACCTTTGTATTATAATGAAATCTTCTTTTCCCAGACATGATTTAGAAGATGGAATATTGATTTAACAATCTGCCATTATTACATTGTTCCGAATACTTTCTATATATATATATATATATATATATATATATATATATATATATATATATATATATATATATATATAATTTAGCGTTATCCAGGAAGGTAAGTTAGTTTTTATTTGTAATTTTTTTAAAGAATTACAATTGAGATATTTTAAAAATGCTGTTAAAATTGTAATTTCAAACAATTCAGGTGTTTTAAAACCTTGTTTTTATAGATATTTTAAAACGATTATCCTATTATATATATACTAGCAGCATGGCCCGGCGTTGCTCGTGCTTGATTCAAAAATCGTACGACACATACAGCAATCGCTATCACTTGACTTAAAATATTTTTGCCCTTCCTTGCCTTTAAAGGTGTGCCCTTTGCCGCGCTGATGTTGCTACATGCCTTACTGCTTGCCTATCTCACACTGCGAATTTGTTCTAAGCTCTATGCTAAACATTAAACCTGTTACGAGAAAAGAACTAAACAAAATGAACACAAAACGATCAGCTTTAAAAAAGGACTCGTAACTGGAAAAAGCGAATGAAAAAAGAATGTTAACAACAAATACTTTTTCTCACCCAACCCAGTTCTGCGGAATCAGAATCAACGTTGAATTTAAGCAAGCGAATGAGCCACTTGGAGTAAAGTGCCATACAGATTTAAATTTTTTCCACTTGTGAGGAATGCAGCTATCGATTTTTTTGCATACTAGCATGCTGGTTAACATTCGTGTCAGTCAGCTGTTGGCTCTCACGCTGGCCAATAGAATCTTCCTGCCTATTCGTGGCAGCCAGCTATAGGCTCTCATTCTGGCTATTACAAAATGGCCGCAAACTACATTAAAACTACCGTAGAAGCATGAAAAATCGATTATTTCCATTATCGATGGGAGTCGGGAAATGCAATGTTGGTCTTGGCCTTTCCACTAACTTGGAGCATGTGCATGTAAATTTTGGTGCAAATCCGTCGAAAATTGCGGCCGTGCATTCGTTACACACACACACATACACTCACACCCTGCCTTTTATAGATAGAGATAATTAATTTTTGTTAGTCTTGGTAGTAATTTTTATATATAGATATCCTTCAAATATTTGAAGTCTTTGTTTTTTGGTTTTTTTTTCATGGTGTAGTATACTTTTATTTCCAATTAAATTTCCCTAAATCGTGAATGTGGACAGAAGTGTTCTTTAAATGATGGGATATGGAATTTGGAGCTGCCATGTTTAACGTAAGCCTCATCGATAATGTTGTTGTCCTGAGACCATATATATATATATATATATATATATATATATATATATATATATATATATATATTTTTGTCAAAAACACAATCTCTTAAATGACATTTGATTGATATGTTGGTCTTTTGCAAAGCATCAGTTGAGGAAGAATAGTTATATCAGACGAATAGTTTGGTTGTAGTAAATTTAGTATAACATATAATTGGTTTTACTTATTTACTGTGGCCAGTGCGGGACATATCAATAATTATGAGACTTTTTATGATGTTTTATTCTTGTTTGTAGTTAGAGTGTATTTGATTGCAGTATTATTCAGTTGACATGTTTAGCGTTATTTGAGGAATTATTATGTTTTAGTTATCTTAATATTTCTAATATATTGTCTAATTTGTTCAGCAACAATGTAATTAGGAAAGTTATTATTAATGATAGTTTGTTTTATTTTTAATTCAGTTTAGAATTTTTTTGTGGAAGCGTTAAATTGGCATCCTTTATTAAATTTTGTGAAATCGCTGTTGTGCAACAGCTTGGACATTCACTTTTATAGTTGAGAGGACACGAGTTTATGCTAGTTAGTTTTTATATGGGGAGGTGTTAAATCTATGAATATTTGGTGTCTATCAATATATGAAGAAAGATAATGTTATTGTTTTTATTAAGTCCATATGTGAATTTAAGAACGCTTATGTTTTTTAGAATTTTTTTTTAAGTTAATTCGCCTAAGTTTTGACTAAGATGAGTATATCATCTACATATCTGAAGTAGATGGCGGGAATTTTTATTTTCAAGGTTAGCCATGTAGAAGTTACTA
>CAHIKZ030005252.1:827500-862500 GCA_903632075.3 Acanthosepion pharaonis | reverse complement strand
TTTCCTCCTGCACTGACTGTGAACCATGTATTGATAGTCCAGTCTCTTGCGCTGTTTTTTTTTTTTTATATATATATACGAGTTGGGGGGAAAAGCGATGTAGTAATTACTTTCCTAAGGATTTTTCTGGACGCAATTTACTAGGCCATCATTCTAACTTATTTGGCTTATTCCAAAACCCATGACGATAACGATTAAACTACTGGAACGTCACGAATGTTTTGAAATTTTTCATAGAAATACAATACATATAATAATAGCTTCTAGGTTAAACGTTACCTGATTTTTATTAGAATTACAATTATTAGCGTCATTGTCTCGGTAATGTGGTAAGAAGTCATTCCTTAAATAAAGATGAAGCGTGTCTGAGAATAGGTGTCGAAGTGAAGCTAGTTATTCTAAGTGGTTCTGAACTTCAAAATTTTTCCAGACGTTTACATCAATGTTGTAAATTGGTCGGCATACGGCGCTGAAGTGTAAATTAGCATACACTCCCTCTGTCAACCACATTCTTTCCAAGTTTGCATTATGCGACAATTCCACAGGTGATTGGAAAAGCGACTAGATCAAATTACGCAAAAGTATTTACCTTAATACTGAACCCACGAAAGATGAAAAAAAAAAAAAAAAGACGAAGTCAACAACACAAATCAAGTAGGCGCTCTCGCCGGGGAAGTATTGGTCCAGTGCTTGCGGTCAGTCAATAAAATACGATATCAAAAACCGCTACTGAACTTCATTCGGTATTCAGACCCGCGGTGAGTGACGGACAAGAAAATTTACTCCATTTTTTTTTTTTTAATCATTATAACGTAGAAATGATTAAAGATATTATACTGGAATTTTATTGGACTCTACTTTGAACAATAAGAATGTATTTAGTTCTAAGTTGAAAAGATGATGCCTCTGATCCAGTCTTCCTGTCTACTGATATATTCACACTCTATATGACATATTACTGGATGCAATTTGTAAATGCAGAGGTTTCAGAAGAATGATGAGTCTGATGGTGGTTATGAAAATGTTTAGAATAATCACGAGCGACGACGACATTAAGCCTCCATTCATCTTCCCACACGGCCTCAGACTCTACACGTAAGCCTATATCAAGTGCCTTGAGAAAGTAGTGCTGCTTTAGTCCAGCGTCTGGCAGCTGGAAGACCCTATGTCTGGCAACAGGATACGGCACCATGACACACAAGCAGAAATATTCAGTCCTGGTTGTCAGACAATTTCTGCGACTGCATCACATCTTACATCTGGCCACCAAAGTCACCAGATTACAAATCCCTTGAATATTATATGTGGGAGCATAGTTGAGCGACAGATCAAGAAAACTCTTTGTAATATCAAAGATGAACCTGAGTCAACGATTATAGCAGCGTTCAACAAATTAAACAAGGCGGCGTCCCGGAAGTGATGCAGACAGCGGTTGAAGCCAATAGTGATTTTATTGAATAAATTTACACTTTACTGCTTCACAATATTTTTGTCCAAGTTTGATAAATGAGATGTCAGTGTTATTTTCATTTTCAAGTTAGGCGACTTTTTACATCTCACACACAGTATATATATATATATATATATATATATATATATATATATATATATATATATATATATATATATATATATATATATATATATATATATATAATTATTTATTCGAAGATTATAACATGAATACGTTATAAAATCACTACAAAAATGGCTATTATTTTCAGCACCACTGGTGACAAGTGATGATGTTTAATGTAGAATAAAGGGTTTTAAAAGGTTCAAATCAATGAAACACACCCCGCAAGGGGAAGCTTTTTTTTTTTTTATAAGTTGGAATGACCAATTCAAAATACAAGTAGACGAAAATTCAAAAAACTTGACAACGAACTAAGGTCATAATAACTATTTAATGCCTTAATGTTGGGGTTAGACAAAAATAAAATTTATTCTAAGTAATAAGTATTAAATTATACGATAAAATTTGAAATAAATGATTCAAATTACCCATTTTAAAAAATAATCTAAGTTTAAAGTTATAAAATTCCTGAAGGAAAAAGAAAAATATATATGTCATTCTATTTATTTTGTTTTTCTTGAAATTAAGTTCGAATAAACGTTAATATCAACTGTTTTTCAGAGCTTCGTGACAACATAGATACATTTGAATTCTAAATATAGGTAGAGGAGGATGACATCTCGCAAAAGACAATACATACACAATACACACTGATTAGGTTTCAGCAATTTCTTCTCTGTTAGAAAGTGTAATTCACTCAGATATTTTTGTTCACTCATCCAATCTCTTATATTTTTAATATATATTATATTTATTAATATTTGTTAATATATATATATATTTTTAATTTTAATTATTTGAATATATAAAGTGACTGTAAGCATTTCACCTCAAGTATTATTGCTCATACCGAATGGCCATGATATATATGTTATTAAATCTCAACTACGCGTTAACATAAACAACTGTCATGCTTGCTGAAGAATTTTTAATGGCTGCATATTCCACGCTTCTGTTATGTTGTTCGTAAAATAACGTCCGAATTTTGGAATAAACCTTTCAGCTGTGTATGTATATTATTATAATTGCTGCACAAAAATATATTACTTATTTCTAATGAGAAAGGGTTGTCGTTATAATAGTATTTCCGATTTTCTCTTAAAACTTTATATAACTTTCATCTTGAACACAAAAAAGAAGTTCAAGCTTCGTCATAATGCATCTCAAACTGTTTTTTACATTAGCAGAACATGGGGTCCACTTTCGATCGTATAGTACGTTGCTGGTTGCTTAAGTTCTACAGTGATGATAACAGTTTTGAAGATCAAAGTGGTAGTGGACAATTGACAAACAACATCTGGAAACAGCATGTTAAGATGTTTCTACTTAGTAACCCTGGCACATACATAGTACACACAACCACAACTCTCTCACATCGTTTTTCATAACATCTTAATGAAAACAACACCATAAAATATCATCTTATAACAACACATTGTACCACTAAGAGCAGATTCATATCCTCCGAAATAAAAAAAAAATCTCGAAGTTGTCACAATTAAAAACCAAATACACAACATAAATAAAATACAAGTTAATACTGGCAGAAACATCTTAAATATATTTAATGAATAATCATTAAAATAATAAATACCAACTCCATTCCAACTGTTAATGAACTAATCCAACAACCCGAGCTGAATATCACAAAATATTATCTATAAAAATATAAAGCCACCTACTTAAAAACAAAAGCATACAGCCATGATGATGGTTGACGGAAATTGTAAGCGCTCGGCAACATATCAACGGCTGGTTTTTTTTTTCAAGAAATTAGACCCAAATGAAAAGAAACTTGCAATGAAGCAAGAACAATTAGAAAAAAAGTTTTTAAACGGAAGATTTCCATGCTCTTCAATAATATTTTCCACATATATATATATATATATATATATATATATATATATATATATATATATATATGCAGTAATGTAGAAAAATAGGAAAGAACACGTTAGAAAATAACCCAGGGTTCTTTAGTATTTTGTTTTTATTTTTAAAAAAAGTGCTCCATAGAGAAGTAGAGCTTAGATTATAATAATTTTTTTTTAAATATGATTCCTTTGCTACATAAGAGTTCTCATGTGTCATTTTGAAATATGAGAACTCTTATGTAGCGAAGGAATCATATTTAAAAAAAAAAAAATTATTATATATATATATATATATATATATATATATATATATATTGCAAAAAATCGTACAATTCTTTTGGCGGCATAGAATTATAGTGCCCATTCCTCAAAATGTTTAATATCGAAAAATCACTAAACTAATTGAGTTTTTTTTTTTACAGGTTTTCAGAGAAGTCGTAGCCATCTTGACACTATTTGTCGTAGTTATCCTTGAAAAAATAAATATTTGAGTTATTCAACAAGAAAGAGAACAGGTAAAAATCGTTTTCTTTGACCATTCAGGCTTTGAGTAGTAGTACTAACATTCATAATCTGGCTTCCATCTTTAAAGCCCATTCAAGAACTCTCTTGAGAAAGGTAAATAAATTTTAAAAAGTGGGAACAGTAGAGAGGAAAACTGAATCAGGTGACACAACAGGAAGAGGCATCACCATTTCAATTTACCTACATACATTATTATTGTTCAAATTAGATTCCTGTTGTGTTATAAAAAGTTAGGAGAATTCCAGTAAAATATCTTTAATCATTTCTAAGTTACAATGGTTGAAATCTTAATCTAACAGTGGGACAATTTTGCTGTTACAGGTTTTAGTCAATATATATATATATATATATATATATATATATATATATATATATATTTCACATCGGGCAAAGCGGGAATGACACTAGTACGCAGATGTTTACAGGAGGGGAAATTAGGAGAAAAGACTGAGTATAGGAGGATTGATGAAAGGATAAAAGTTGAACGGGATTTAATAAGATGGAAGTTGCCGATTGATATTGCATTTATATTTTTTAAGATTGTATTTATCAAGGAAGCACATAAACAGAACGAATTTCCACAGACAGGAAGTTCGAGAAATGAAGATGTTGGAGTAGATGTGGCGGTTACATTTAGCTATATCAACCGCGAACGGCTGGGACCTAAGTGGAAATCTAGTGGCATGCTTAAATTCATAGGGTCTGGGTACCAAGGAAAATGGCAGCAATACTCCATTTTCGGCCTTATCTGACGCTTCCAAAAGTAAAGGATAGCTGAAAGTGTGAGGTACTTGCAGGTGTTCAAAATAGAACCGAGAATTTTCTCAGCATCTTTAGTTTCATTTGATGACAGCAATCACAAGAAAAATAGGAAGCTGAAGAAACTCGATAAATGGGATTCAAAACGAAATCAGTGAATGTCAAAAATTGTGTAGATTTAAAATGTATTCGATGCAAAAATCTCCACATTTCGAATGATCAAATACTTCATTAAATAGTGACGGGATTAGAAATCGATCACTGATGACAATCGTAAACGATCGGCTCAGTGACTTGATCAGAATTTCTATCAACAGAAGATTAAGGTGGCTGTCTGCCAATGGAGTTATCCGTTACAAACTTCAGGAATCTAACCAGAGCATCACTGCCGAGTTTTACCTGCAGCAGCTGGGTAAAACTTGCATTCAGTTAAACAAAATACCATCGGTAATTGTATTGCCTCATGACAATGTTCGACTTGTCAAACGAGATTTCGCCAAGTGCAAAATATTCCACTGATTTCTCGCTCAATGACTGCCACTTTTTCAAACATCTTCGCAATTTTGTACAAATGCCAGAATACATTCTGTCGCAAAGAATATGCAAGAAATGCTTTCGAATATTTCTTTGCATCCGAACATTTAATTTTTTAGTAAGAACATAAACTTGGAATTTGATAGCGGAAATGCATAGATAGTCAGTTTTCCATTTTTGACTTATTTAAACCCTTTTTAAATCCATTCATTCCCGAATAAATGTTGAATCTAAAATCATGCATTATTTTCAGAACAATCTCATAGTTAATTCCTAACTGAATTGGTAATAGACGGCTTCATGCTTTCCGCAATATTATTTGGGCGAAAGTGAAAACAACAGTACAGGCCATAATTTGAACACGGTTCTCAAAGTCTACTATCTGCGCTGAAAAAACTTAGACTACTTCTGTATCCATCATTTGCCATCCGACATAAACAAACAGCTTTCCGAATCCTGTCTTTATATTGTATACAGATTTACATTATTGGTAGTTGGTATGTTGTTTTTGTTGGAAAAAAACACAGAGTAATTTTTTTTTCGTATTGGTATTTTCCAAACATTCTGGAGAAAGAAAGAATAGATATAAATAGAAGTGGCATTATATGCTGCATAAAACATCAACGACAAAAGGAGTTTTTGAATCCCGAGTACTTTAATATCAGTTAAAACCGGAAAATCAATAAATTTGTGCCGAGGAGGAATTGCTGCATACCACGATCTGGTTTATTATAAAAATTTCATTTGACAGGATTTATTTTGCATCAAGAGACATAATACCGTATAAACATGCACTATTCCTATCTTTGTAACCTGAAAGTCGACCTACAAGTCAAAACTAATTCGATTTATTTATCCTTCCTTTCGTTTTCCATGTCCGGTCTCTACTTGTCACTTGATATTAACCAATTCATTGACGCTATCCTGATCATGTCTTCATCGATCAATGTAGAAACACGGCATTTCAGGTCTGTTCATTGGCATCTGAACCATACATTGGAGGCATTTCTTTAACAAACAGCCTCATTGCTTTCTATGGTTTGTCATTCGCCTCATATCGAAAAGAAATAATCTGAGTACATGGCTTTATGTACAAATTAAAAACATTGGTATATCAGTCTCATTTGATGGTATTATATTCCTTTAAGAAAAGCTCAATAGAGACAACCATCAGCTGAGACACAAGGAATTCTGGGAACTTTTCAAGAATAGCGTACAGTTGGTGGGCGTCCTCAACGTCAAATATACATCAGACACATTAGGAGCTTTGTCAGAGAGACTTCTCTGTGGGGGACCTTACAGAACCTGATCGATCATTGCTGTCCATGTTTCTTGTTATTTGTAGCCTTCGGTAAAGTTTGGTTTTTTACCTTATAATAACTGTTCTGCCAACCATTTACGCAAGATGATCAGGTGGATAACCGATTTTTTCTTCTTGCAATCATGCTTTCATAATGCCCTGTGAGTGTTAAATTTTCCGATCGCTCTTTCCTCCTTATGTGCCCTAGAAATTTCAACATCCTGTTTGTGATGTTAAGTCTCCTTTCCATTTTTATAAACAATCTTTTTCGTGGCTGAGGTGTTCGGTCCAGAGTATTTTCAGCATCCTTTTCTAGAAGACTTTCCTTCACCTGTGATGAGATTGTTCAGCATCTATTGACCTATAGAAGAACAGTTATTATATAGCAGGTTTTTGTAAGATCTTTTCCTTCAGTATTTACATTAGTCGGACTATTGTCCTCATCTTTGTCGCCATATTTGTCACAAAGTTTCGGCCTTCTTCAGGTGGGGTAGACTGTTCTAATTCCACGTGCCATGTTTTGATGGAAGTTCACACCCAGATATCCTCAAGGACACATGGCACAGTGGATAAAGGCGTTGGTTAGATCCAGTGACAGACCCAAAGAAGGTGAGTTCAATTCCTGGTTAAGGCAGTGGAGAACTTTCAGAGGGAAAATTAGCAGGAGATAACTAATAACTGACATCCATCAAAACATGGCACGTGGAATTAGAACAGTCTACCCCAGCGATCGAAATAAAGGGTTCAGTTCGAAATTCCAACCACCTGAAGAAGGCCGGAGCGTACAACGGCCGAAACGTTGTGACAAATATGGCGACAAAGATGAGGACAATAGTCCGACTAATGTAAATACTGTACATAATACCTCATCTCAGAAATATAGACAATCTTTTCCTTCTTCATAATGAATTTTTCCGTTTTATTAATACTTCCATTAGCTTTTAGAAAGCATCTTATTAAAGGTTGAATAATCCAGTGAGAAGACATATTGTTCTCTTACGGTTCTTTCCCTATTAGTATATTTACTGGATTCATATGCTATTCATATGCAGGCAAGTTTGTTCGCTGTATGTTCTATATAATTCTAATATCTTTTATCAATTAACCTTTTCACCTCAAGCAAAGCGATAATGCCAGTAAATCGCAAGGAGTTGCTGAGAGTTAAAGAGGATGATAATTTAGGAGAAGAATCTAGAAACGCAATCCTAGTCAGGGAACTAAGCCTCTATTCCTGTTCAAAAAACGGAAAGAAAAAGTGAGAGAAAAGAGTGAATATAGAGAGAATTGATGAAAGGATAAAAGTTGAACGGGTTTCAAGAAGATGGGAGACGCCGACTGATATTTAAATTTTTAAAGACTGTATTTATCAAGGAAGCAAGTCGACAGAAAGGGCGGGAAAAGAAACTGTTGCAGTAGACGTGGCGGTTACATTTAGCTATATCAACCGCGAACGGCTGGGACCTAAGTGCCAATCTAGTGGCACGCTTAAATTCATATGATCTGGGCACCAGGGAAAATGGCAGCAATATTCCATTTTCGGCCTAATCTGACTCTTGCAAAACTAGAGGATAGCTGAAAGTGTGAGGTACTTGCACGTTTTCTAAATAGAACCGATAATTTTCTCAGCATCTTTAGTTTCATTTGATGACTGAAATCACAAGAAAAGTAAGAAGCTGAAGAAACTTGGTAAATGGGATTCAAAACGAAATCAGTGAATGTCAAAGATTGTGAGGATTTGAAATGTATTCGATGCAAAATTCTCCACATTTCAAATGATCCAATTCTTCATTAAATAGTGACGTGATTATAAATCGTTCATTTACGACAATCGTAAACGATCAGCTCAGTGTCTTGATCTTAACGTATCACATAATCACTATCAGAAAGAGAAATTGCATCAACAGAAGATTAAGGTGACTCTCTGTGGGTCTGCTAATGGAGTTGTCCATTACAGACTTCTGGAATCTAACAAGAGCATTACTGCCGAGTATTGCCAGCAGCAGCTGGGTAAAACGCACATTCAGGTAAACAAAATACCATCGGTGCTTCTTTTGTCTCATGACAATGTTCAACTTGTCAGACGAGATTACGCCACGTGAAACATAATCCACCGGGAAAACCGAGCAATTGGCGAATTTATTTTATTTTTTCTGAAAAATAAAAGAATTTTAAAAATATTGATTAATATAATTTCAGAGATAAGGCAGAGACTTTTTGAAGTGTAGATTTAAAACTAAGAGCATGTGCGACTAATGTTCATGCATCCAGGGTGGTAACAGCAAAAAATAAGTAAGTATATATATATATATATATATATATATATATATATATATATATATATATATGTATATATATATTATGGGAGTTTGCCATGGAAGAAAGATTTATTCTCCCATTTAAATCCCCCACTTTTGGGAATAATAATTGTGATATACAACCTTGTGCAGATGTACTGAAACAACCGCTTTAGTTTCTTTTCTTTCAATATACGATCAGTTTTAGACCGACTGGAGTGACAGGGTATAACCAATTTTTTTTTTTTTTCCTTAGATTAGCTCATTTGCAGTGGTATACAGTAATGCGCATCGCTTTGCGAGGTGTACACTGAAATTTGTTTGGCCTGATCACGCCCAGACACTACTTTCTCGACTGTTGATTAGTTGTCCTCTGGCCATTATCAGCGATTAACGTACGAAAGTTGTAACACTGTACGAACACACCTGCAAGCCTTACCAGTGAGCAAATCAAAGTATTATCGACTGGCCCGGAAACTCTTCTGATTTAAATGCAATCGAGAATCTGGGGTTAATCTGCAAGGAACGACTTCGCAGAATGGACTTACGAAGTACTAAGATGTACAATGGGCTATAATTCAGTGGAGAATTACGAAAAAATGTAAATAATAACGGAATTGTTCGTCTTATTTCAATCAATTTGCTCAAGGATGTAATAATACCGTACTTTACGGGTGAAACTGAATACCTGAATGAAAAAAGGACACACTTTTATTTATAGAGAGATTTATAGGGCTATTTCATACACCCAGTTACATACATGCAGATATAAACGTGTCCCATGTAGAGAAATTGTAACATATGAAACCACAATTGGTGTGTAAAAAAGGATAAGCTTACTTGAATATTTCCCGAATGGGGAAACTGTATTTACGGCAGTGTCTCTATGATTTTCTTTCTGTGAATTGTAGTGCTGTAGGACGGGGACGTCCTTCTCCTTCAGGCTCTGTATCGCAACTGTCCTTTGACAATTTATCAACTGCCGTCTTGAGAAAATTTCAACGAAAGGGAAAGAATCGCCTTTATTCAACATCATCACTTGATAAGACACTGAGAGTGTTGAAACAAAATGGCTATTTTTGTAGTGATTTTATAACATATTTATGTTATAAATTTTTTTATATAAATAATTATATATATATATATATATATATATATATATATATATATATATATATATATAGTATCAGAGATATAGCGTGTGTAAATATAAAAGTGACCATAAAAGTCAACAAGTGTCGACTTCAATGTTCACTTTTAAATATATATGTATATATTATGAAATGGACAAAGTCCGACAATTATTTTAAAACATTTTTGTAATAATTTTTATAATAATTGTTGGATTTTGTCCATTTCATAATGTGTGACATCATGCATTTACATTTGATACGCCATGAGCAGATATGAATATACGTGAGAGATTCATAGAAGACTGAAGTTCAAATACAGTAAATTCGACCTTACCAACCGAAAGCTTCTCTGTCGTCAAATTCGTTAAAGGCACGTCAAGGTAAATGACGGTTCAGTATAGGATACAGCTCCGAGGACAAATATTTTCTGTGAAAGTTTCTCGGGCATTCAGGCCTGTAACTGTTGTTTAATACTGTTTATTATAAACAGCATTTACTTACATATTTGTATCTATAAAAAGAAATATTAAAAATGCATTTTCATATATATATATATATATATATATATATATATATAAAGTGGCAGTGTCTGTCTGAAATTAAATTTTAACAAGAGAATGACTCCTAGGGTATTCGATAAGTATATTTGATTTTGATCTAAGCGGGTTCCTTTTTACCATTTGATTAAAATCAAATTTGAATTTAAACAATGTAATGACTCCTATCCGAAATATACAAGAAAGCCAGATGATGGAGGTCAAATCGGGAAGGTCATTTGGATCAAAAAGGTCTTCTTCCGAAACTCAACACTGTATTTTTTTCAATTTGATTTAAATTAAATTTAAATTTAAACAAAGGAATGATACCAAGGGTACTTGGATATACAATATAGGCATTGAGGAAGAAATCACCAATCAATGGGCACTAGCTTACAATACATATGTGTTGAGACAATTCATCTGACTTACCAACGTTGAAATCCGCTGATAAATACTTTCAATCAAGTATTACATCAAATACATATCAAAGGGGTCAAATCAAGCTGCCCACAAAGCTGATTTTTCCCTATGATTTAAATTAAATTTAAATTTGAACAAGGGAATGGCTCCTATCATTGTACTAAAGTGATGTTTATGATGATGTAACTACACATACTCTCGAAGGAGAGGAGACCCTGAAATTTTAAACTTTTATATTAATTTTATAATATATGAATTTTAGGATAAAAGTGTATTAAAAAATCACTATGAACTATTTCTCTGTGGAGGTTAGAATTCAGTTGCCTGCATCCTGATATTCGTTGGGAAGCTAGACATTTGAAATGGTCTAGCATTATCTTGATACCATGTGTAACGACTATTATGTTTTTTAGAGAGAGAAATACTTCACTTTGATAATCATCTGAGTTGACGTCAATTTAAAAGAGAAATTTTGTATTGTATTTTTAATCTTAGAATTACATTCGTATTTCAGATGTTATACTCACCTATGTGGTTCTTAGATCATCTTTCATACTTAGTAAACTTTACTGAAGTATTGATAGCGAGAGCGTATTCTATCTAAGGCCTCGCTACCCTTTCCAACACTTGCTTATTGTCACAAGACCTGACACTTAGTCCTTGCGGAAAGAAGTCATGGCATGTTCCTCGTTGATACTAACTCCCAGAACCATCACAGTTGCCCGAAACTTTTTTAGGGATGACCGTTGAACGTCCTTAGTGTCCCCTCATATACTACTACTACTGTACTGCTGCGGCATTCACCCTGGGCGGATTGAGACGGCTTCTTCCTGTTATGAGAAGAAGTTTCTTGGGATAAATTACAGAAGTAGGGTACCCAGGCCTACTCGGATAACGTTCTTGCTTGCCGCGGGGTTCCCACAGACGCAGAGACAGGAACGACCAGAAGCCGCCGGTTACCGATGCAGACGCTCCTTGGATTTTCACCAGAGTCCTTGTTAGCCGGCGTGTGTGTCAGACCTGTCCGCCTTGGGTGGCCCTACCAGGAACGAAGTTCCGGCCGGCATAGCTCTGACATTACCGTTTTACACCTCCGCCACCGACTGTGAGGTAAGGGTTGGACTTTGGGGGCTTGCAGTACCAGGTGTTCCCAAGCGGTCCCCCATCTAAGTACTGACCTGGCTCTACGATGCTTAACTTCGGTGATCGAACGAGAACCGGTGTTTCAGCGTGATTTGACCGTAAGCCCCCTCATATCCATCAGTCATTCATTCAGTTCAGATTTTTGTCCTGAACAAACTTTTTTTTTATTATCAGAGTAACACCAAAGCCTTCCAGTGTCATGTTGTATCAACTTTCTCAACATGCTCATAGCCCGTTATTTTTTGTCTTTGAAGACATCAATTGGTTTCTCTGCGTCATATATGGCTTGGCACGAAGGTCCTCATGCGCAATAATTTCGAGAGATTGCCTTGAGCACCATAGCAATGGCGTTAATTGTCTTTCTTACAAATACGTGTGTTTTGGTGGCATTAGGACACTAGCTGGTGTTTTTACGCTTGATTATTGTAGCAGAATCCTCGTCAGCGGCTTCCAGCTCCTTGCGAAATTTTGACAACATACGTCCGTGCATCTATCAGGAAACGAGCGTTATATAAATAACTACGTTCTGCATATTACGACATGGATTCAGTTGCTGATTTAGTTTATATTTTTTATAATGTATCCGAAGTCGGAAAAATATTGGAGCTAGAAAAAGACGTGTCCTCAAACAAGTGAACAAATCTCAATGTCTTTTCTATATTACCCGACCAAGTACCTGAACTTGCATCTGCCAGATATATATGAGCCAGCAGATAAATTCACTAAACTATGTATATGTTGTAACATCTATTTTAGTACTTTTGCAACATTAGATTTAATCACTATACACACGTGTTTAAATTTGTACGTTTCATTTCTTTCTAAAAGAGTAGATGCTGTATTGTGTTTATCTCTATGTTTGGTTTACTGAAGGTACCCTAGAATGCCTGACGTTTTGTTTTCGATAATATTTTTTGTATTATCTTGAATTCATACCACAGAGCTTGGTGACCATACCTTTTGTTAATACATGATCCAACATGCATAATTTCAGTATTTTATCAAATAAGAACTTGCATTTTCAATGTTTACAACTGTCTTACTAAATTTTTGCAAAAGTTTTACTTCAATCAATATCATTTCTATCTTGGTTACAACACATCTGGTTCTCTGACAATGCAATTTAATGTTTTTACTCCTTCTTTAGACCATTATAGATGATAATAAAGAAAATATAAAACGTTTTGTTTTCTCAACTGCTCTTAGCAGGTGGCACTTGCGTCGTTTTATTCTGCCATCTAACGAGAGAATAAGAGAATTCTTGTTAAGCACGTTCGGTAATGTAATTCTCCTACAAGTTATACAAACTTTTATTCATTCATTCACCTAAAAAACAGCGACATGATTATCTATAATGACAGCTCATTTTAGATCGGTGATACATTTTTCAGATTGTATATTTTGTTTGGCTAGGCATTCGCACAAATAATGATAAAGAAATAAGGAAAAAAATTAGAAAAAGCTTAACAAAATATGCTTAAAAGAGAAACAGAAAGACAGATGTTTATGTCCTTTCATATCACAATGAAAGAAAATGACGATTTCTGATTTAATAACTAATGATATTAATGATTTTATGAGTACGTGTCAATTTACAAAGATGAAGAGGAGAACGGGAAAGACCGAGATGTAAACTTTATATATCTCAAAGATGTTCGACAGGGTTTATAGTGCTGCGTTTCACCACTAGATCAAGTGCAATGGTGTCTCCGAACTAATATTTGGCTTAATTCAATCGTTTTTATCATGGCGTCCAATGAAGGTCGTTTTAAACGGATACGCTTATAGGTACTTTTACATTGATGCGAGTATACCCCCGCCCAGTGATCTATACTTGGACCTGCATTGATTCTTATATTCATCAACAACATTCCCTATGTTTTTAGTTCACAAATATATATTTATACTAAGGAAAACTATTTACGATACTGGCAGCTCTTCACGAAAATTCCGTTCAACCAGTGATTAACTGGGGCAAAAATGGCTAGCAATTTTAACGCACCGAACATGGAAATAGTACCTTTTAATCACCACAGAGAACCTTTTTTTCTGTCTTTCATCGACATGACTGGTGCTGACCCCTAAGAGAATAACTCCTTGCGTCTTCTTGGATTCGCTTTCTAATAAGATGAAGCAGAGTGATGATATTGCATCAATTGCTAGGTATACTTCTAGTAAGGTTGGTACCTTGTGTCATGCCAGACAATTTTTTCACGCCAAAATCCATCTTGCCCATTCGTCCGTGCATTAAATATTGATGCCAAATCTGGTTTGATGCTCTGGCTATATATATTAAGAATCTCGACATTATCCCGTGTCTGTATTGCTGAGCTTCTTAAACTATGTGTCGCGACCTTAAATGACACCGCGAAACTTAAATTCAATTACTTGAATTTCAGTTTATATGTTATTTCACAAACGCCCAATATTTAATGTTATGTGCTACGCAAGCGTTGCCGTAATAAAACAAGCGCGCGGCGCCATTACGAGTAAGTGCAGTGACAACTGACGTATTTTCAGTGTTGTCTGTGTCGCGACCTGGTGTCGCGAAAAATCTCTTACTGAAAAATGGAGTCATGAATGAAAAATGTCTAAGAAGTACTACTGTAATGTAATCGGTTCTAAGCTGTCATCTTGACTTTAGTCACATTCATTCAAGCCTGACATGGCTTCCTTCTGACTATTCTATAAATATTTTCCTGGCAATAATTGAGATGAGTTTTCTCCCTTGTCTCCGCGACTGCGTGAATTAAGAGTACTACTAGATTGGCAACAAGGTCTTGCCAATTTACTGTTAGTGTTTTCCTTTGTTCAAATGCTAATAGATTCCTTTCTCGCACTTCTCTGATGTTAACCTCTCTTTCAGTTTCTTCCTTCCCTATCACCGACAATTTTCTAAAAAGTTAAGCACACCCGCCAATCGCCATTTTCTGTCATCCTGAAACCTAAATTTTATTCTCCATTCTCATTAAGTTTTTCTCATTATCTTTCACTTCCTATAAACTATTGCGTTATAGTGGCATTATCACATTTCATGTGTTGAAATTTTTAAATATATATATATATATATATATATATATATATATATATATATATATATTATACTATGAATTAACCACGTATTGCTGCGTGTCGCACATTTTTGTAAGAAAACGATGATTTATTTTAAATCATTGTTATAATATGTGGAGAAGAATGATGCATTTCAGTATTACTCATTTCTCTTGACGATATGACCTTCATCGTCTGCCTTTCTCCTATATTTTCTTTAGGTTTCATTATTTTGTTCAAATTTAAATTTAATTTAAATCAAAAGAAACAAAATTAGTGGGGATTTGTCCAAAAACAGCTTGATCTGCATTTGATGCAATACTTGATTGAATCAATTGATGAGCAGATATAATATTGATATAAACAGATCAATTATCAAAACAAATATGTATTGTAAGGTTCTAACTACTGAATGGTGATCTCTTGCTCAAATTGACGTCCATATTGTCTCTTTTTGATCTTGCAAATGTGACTTCCATCTACTGGCTTTCTCTTACATTTTGGATAGTAGCCATTACATTGTTCAAAATTAAATTTAATTTAAATCAAAAGGGAAAAAGAAATCATCGGGTGGTTTGTTCACCCCATGATCAATTTCATCAAAATGAAATATACTTATCCGATTTAGCTAGGAGTTATTCCCTTGTTCAAAATTAAATTTAATTTAAATCAAGAGTAGCAAAATTCAGTGTGGGATTTGTGTGCGCTAGTGAACCCCTTTGATTAAAATGATCTTGCCCATGTGACCTCCATCTTCTGTCATTGTCCTTCTATAATTTTCATAGGAGCCAATCCCTTGTGCAAATTTAAATTAAATTTAAATCAAAGGGGAAAAGCTGCTGTGGGGGGAATGACCCCCCCACCCCGAAACCTCCTTTGGTCAAAATGAAATATCATTAACCAAGTATTCTGGCTAATGTAGTTTTAGAATATATATGTTTATAGGTGTGGGGTTCACCTCCAAAATCCAAGGAGGATTTCGATAACATACAGATAGACGGAGGCTACAACTTTATGCGCGCGCACACACACACACACACACACACACATATATATATATATATATATATATATATATATATATATATATATATATATAATAGCTGGCCATTCGTATTCGAGGATACCCGTCTAGTAGGGGTGAGCTTATCCCTATTGCAGACGCTCGGTGAGGCAAATTTGTGTTGTCTCAACACCCACACAGCCAACCTGTAGTTTATACTGTAACTATGCTGAGAAGACCTTAGTTACAGTTTGTTATCTTGCGTCATTACCAATTCGAACAAGTCCAGCACGCTCAAGCCCTCGGCCACGACGTCTTGAGGTTTCATGCTAGCACAGCTATCGACGGACCCCAATAGTTCCGTCTACCCAATTTAATTCGTAACGCTGGGGTCAAACAATGTTATGATTTTCAGGCTCTTCCGAAATGTGTCGCACGCTGAGATCGATAACGATCCAGTAACATCAGACAGATCGACCATAGTGAGATTCGAACCCGGAACAGAAAGCGAACATTCTAAACACTCGGCCATATATATATATATATATATATATATATATATATATATATATATATATATATATATATATATATATATATATATATATATATATATATATATATATATATATAGGCAGTTACTGAGATGTGATCCTCGTGATGAACTGCCTATATTTTTTAGATTAGGTCTTATGTACAATATTTACATTACTCTGACTATTGTCCTTATCTTTGTACCATTATTTATTGAAACTTTTCGGTCGTGGTACACTCCAGCCTTCTTCAAGGCCTCAAGCTCAATGGATTAAGTCCTTAGTTAGATCCAGTCACAAGACCCAAAGAGTGTGAGTTCAATACCCGGTTAAGGCAGTGGATAACTTGGAGAGGTGAATTAACAGGAGATAACTGATAACTGACATCCATTAAACATGGCACGTGGAACTAGATCAGTCTACCCCAGTGAGCGAAATAAAGGCTCCAGTTCGACATTCTAACCGCCTGAAGAAGGCCGGAGCGTACAACGGCCAAAACGTTGGAATAAATATGGCGACAAAGATGAGGACAATAGTCTGCATACTATAAATATTGAGGATCATCCTCCTTCGAATCTCATGGACTGCCATGACAGAAATACCAGAAACCACATCATTTGAGAATGATCAAAAACAGCAACGCCTAAAACTGGATAAACAATGTAAAACGGCAAGAAAATAATGTCACCATGAAGATGTCGTCTTGTCAAACTACTTCAAAAAGAAAGTGAGAAAAGAAACTCCCATCAGTATTGAAAAGTGCAGTAAACAAATGCTGGATTTGAGAAACCTATTTTCCGGAAAAAAATATTTTAAGAGAAAGATTTTTAAATTCTAACACAAAGTTGCAATCTGTGAATCTCCTGAATCCTATCTTCTTAGCGATGTTAACATACCCAACTTTTAGAACAATTATTCTATGGCTATCTTCAGGTATTTATTCGTTTCATCAGATCGGGACAAGTGTGTTATTGTGTTATTTTTATCCCTATTATTCAGTTTCATATTGAGTAATAAGGAACCAATGTATACGGACACAACTACATTATCTATGCCAGTAGATGACGAAAACAAATGGATCTAACATGCTAGCGACGAAGAGAATCAGTCGTCTATTTTTGGAGTCTTTCTAAATACACAGTCAAACTTGTTCTGCATTCTGTTTTAATAGAAGATTTTACATAGTTTTGGTTAAGTTTTGAATTTCTTCTATTTTACATGAGGAGGTCACTATACTTCTTTTATTCAAAATATAGTTCTTATATTTGATTGTAATTGGATTTATTATACACAGAACGTCACTATACTTCTTTTATTCAAAATATAGTTCTTATATTTGATTGTAATTGGATTTATTATACACAGAACGTTTCGACCAAATACCGTCTTAGTATCGTCAGTTGTCCAATACGTTTAGCTAACAAGGAACGTACCAGGAGAATATAGTGATCCCTTTGTGAATTTTATGGTGTTTCTTCTTTGTTCCAGTCTCACAGCTCATCCTAAGAATAAAAGTAAAAATTATGGAATCTGTGACACTTGACCATTTCAATATAGATATATTAGGGTTATTACTTTTTTGTAACCCTACGGTCCTGTGTCATAAATCGATGAACTTTTGTAACAAATTAATGGAAATGGCACCAATTAATATTAGCTCTTGAAAAAGATCACCGCCAAACTATTAATGCGATTTTACCATATACGCAATATGGGTTAAAATCACTATATTTCAGAAACTTTCCCTCTCAATTTGCTAATGGTGTATTTCTAGATAGATAAACACTTAGGTAAATATAAATTAAAAAAGGATTTTAAAGCTGTTCATATTATTTTAAAACGGCCACACATTAAAAGAAACGCTTCTAATTAAGGAACACATAAATTTAAGGCTTCTTAAATTTTCAGAATCTATATAATGTCATTCGCATAGTGTTATGTTCCGACAATCCTCGTCGGAACTGTTATATTCCGTGCTAAGGGAATAAACATATAACACCAGGTAGATACTTGAAAAAAGCCTTATTGTACACAACAAGTACAATATGAAATACGGTACAGTTATACACACAGGTCAATCTAGTAGTGAGTGCCACTAAGTGGAAGGTCCGACGTGCTGCGTCTTCTCGCTCACTCTCTCTTCCGTCTCTCGTAGACAGTTGACTTTATAGGTACTTACTCCCTATAGTGGAATCGTTATTTATTTGTACGTTTGTACAAAATGTGGCACAAGGCCAAAAAGGGGGTTAGGAAAGGACGGTCTTCTTCTGTCTTAATTCTAAACTTAGCTAGTCCCAGACACGGACCCAAACATACCAACAATAGTCCTATCACCAAAACAACACATTCACTCCTACCTTTCTTATTACGTCCACCATACCTCAAATTTCCCTACAGTGGAATCATTCATGGGTTCTTCCATTACCTCACATAATTACACGTGAATTAAAAAAAATAACCTCACGTTTTTGTGTATCGAATATATTCAAAATTTAAAAACGTAATACCATATGTGCTAGAACCCTTTAAGGCTTGATCGTGTTTGAAATCACTCGAAAGCTGGAAATATTTTGAAAAAAAAAGATTATAACTGTAGAAAGTTTCTAAGTAATTTCAAAGTTAAGCTAAGCAAGTGACACTTTGTTAATGGCAGATTCAGAAGTGAAAATGAAAGAACTATTAGGAAAGTGGAAGAAAGCCAGAAAAAAAAAAGACGCAAAAGATAAATTGCAAGAAATTTGCAATGTAGGGTTGTCGGCAACGAGAAAGCTCAACGGAGGTGTTATGTATCAGGGATGTCAGTATCTAGCAAGCAGTGTAATAACATACGAAAGAAAGTGTTACAGTGAAATCCGAAATCCCGTAGGAATAGCGAAATAAATTGCAACATAAAATGAGTCGCCTACGAACGGATCGAAAATACCATTAGAAACGCGCGGGAAAGTGTTAGACTGCTATGGGTTGTCTGTGCTTCTTTATGGCGGCGAAAGCTGAACTTATTCGTCAAAAGCACTTGAAGCTATATAGATATGGTTGTGCTGACGAATTTTAGGAGTATCATGACCACAGCGTAAGAATAAATGGGAATATATTTTCTTGGGTTAATAGGATCTGCATGCAAATTTTTACTAACAGTCAGAAAGAGACTGACATTTTTTTTTTGACAAATAACGAGAATAAGAAATTTTGGAAAGATGAAAAGCAAGCAAATCAGAGGAAACAACCGGTAAAACACACACACACACACAAACACAAACACACACAGACACACACACACACACATATATATATATATATATATATATATATATATAGAGAGAGAGAGAGATAGATAGATAGATAATATTAGTGGAAAATATACATACATATGCAAAATATATAAATACCCATATATGTATTTTTTCTCTTACTTAAACCCCTTCCACCCACCTCTCCTAAAATTCTCTCTGTTAAGGTTTAATCCCCCTCCTCCTCATACTTACACTCTCTCTAAATTCTGTTTTTATTTCCGGAGTTGTTTTTTTCTGTTTTCTTTTTGAATTTGTAGGTCTGATGAATTGGATCGTATTTACGATTCCAATGGAATAAATTATAACCATGGAATATTAGTGTTTAAGCCTTTTATTATATATATATATATATATATATATATATATATATATATATATATATATATATATATATATATATTGTAATTAGGCAGAATTTTGAATACAACAGACAAGGCGCTTTTTATTTATTTTTTATACAATTTCTCATGAGATCTAATATTTTTATCGTTTCAGGTGATAAATTATATAAAAACTGTCCGAATGTTATTTTTATCCGAGCGCTTTCGGTTATACATTTAACCATTTTCTAGGATTAAATATTGTAACGGTTAAATAAGAAATAGTTTGTGTATGTATGTTTTATAAAATGCTTTCATTTTTCAAAACACTGTAAAGATATTGTATCCATGTTTATAGTTAATATTATTGTTTTCTTTTGTTTTTATTAATAAGGCTCCCATTATTTTTAGCCTTTTTTTACATGTAGATGATGCTATTATATTAGTGTAGTCAACAAGTATGTTACGAATAGTGTTCGGTAGGTCTCCATGAATATTTAAATGAGATCTAATTGAGTTATTGTCAGAAGGGTGTAGAGTGAGTTTTCGTGTCAACCATGTTCAAGAGTGGCCTATATAATCATTTACAAATTTTGAGTGATCAGGAGTATAATTCCTTAATGGGCATTTCAAATTCGTAAATATTATTTGCGCTATTTAATTTTGTTCACGGAGGTGAATTATTATTTTCAACTATAAGATTAGAGGTTTTAAATTTTTTGTAATAAATAAGTAATCTAATTTTTTGCTATTGTCAACTGGTGTTGTGCATTTTTTTATAATGTTCTTAATTCTGCATTCATTCTGTTTATAATTTTCGTTCATTTGTTTTTTATAAACACATATTAATGTTATTTTCTATGTTTCTATTCTCGACGGTGCTATTAGCTACCTTAGACAGAAATCCGTCAATTGTTTAGGAAATCCGTTATTAATCAGCGTTTGGTTTACATTGTTTAATGAATTGAAGAATGTAAAATATTTGGACATTTTTTTTATATAATTTATCATCCGAAAAGAAAAAAATATTGAATCGCATGAGAAACTGTATAAAAAACTAAATAAAAGCACCTTGTCTATCGTATTCAATAAAAAAAGAATATATATATATATATATATATATATATATATATATATATATATATATATATATATATATATATATATTTTTTTTTTCAGCGATGTCAGTATCTAGCAAGCAGCGTAAGAAACTGTATAAAAAACTAAATAAAAGCACCTTGTCTGTCGTATTCAATAAAAATATATATATATATATATATATATATATATATATATATATATATATATATATATATATATATATATATATTCTTTTTTCAGCGATGTCAGTATTCTAGCAAGCAGCGTAATAACATACAAAAGAAAGTGTTACAGTGAAATCCGAAATTACAGATTTCTATCAGAGGTAACATTATTATTTATATATATATATATATATATATATATATATATATATATCTTAAAGAATGGGTATAAGAAAATAAACCTCCTTCGTAAATATGTAAGTAATGCCGAACGTAATGTAAAAAACAGGAAAGTTTGGAAACCCATGTTCATACATACATAAAACTCTTAATGAATAAACATGCAATAAATAAAATAAACGAGATATTATCTCTATTCAAGCAATCTCTGCGGTGATTTTTCTAAAGATACCTTAGATGTGGCCTACAAATTGAATGTGCCACCCTGTGAGGATCGAAAGCCACTAAGTCGTAAATTGTCTAGCGAGACAAGCTCGCTAACCATTACACCACGTCGTAATGCTTAATGATTTTCTAAGCGTAGCTTAGATGTGGCAATAGGCCAAATGTATTGTGCACCTTGTGAGGATCGAACACATTATTCAATCATAATTAATCTAGCAAGAAAAGCTTGCTAACAATTACACCACAATTCTCTACAAGCAATATCTATGTAACGGATACAATTTCCATAAATTAAATACACATTAACACAACAACGATCGAGCGGCTCAGCAACCTTGACTAATGCAGGAAAGTCATTAGCATAATCAAGAATCTATACCGGCATTAAACCGCCTGTATACAGCTGAGAAATGCGTTCAACATATATAGAAAAATAGAAAGGAGTGTAAGGCAAAGATGAGTCTTCTTACTGGACTTATTCAAACTATACAGCGAGGCAATTCTTAGAGAACTAAAAATCCTACCAGGATTCATCATTGGCGGCGACAATCTTTACAATATAATATATGCAGATGACATTGCTGATAACAGAAACGGAAAGGAATCTACAAAACCTTCTACGGAAGGTATGGAAGGAAAGCAAGAAGAAAGGACTATGCATAAACTACAAGAAAACAGAGTACATGGTCATCAGCAAAATGCAAATTAAATGTCGTGGATACTAAAATCAAGCAGGTACAGAAATTTAGATATCTTGGAAGTATTCTAGCAGAGTATGGAATGTGCGACACTGACATTCCATGACGTATTGAGATGGCCAACGACGCATTCCAAAAGCTAAGCAGAGTATTAAGAGACAGGAAAATTTTTCTGGATGCAAAGGAAAGCGTATTGAACCGTTTCGTGATATCTGTCCTCCTCTATGCCAACGAATGCTGGGGGCAGGTCGGCGTGGTGAAAATGTTAGTAAGCTTGTCTCGCTAAAACCTATTACGACTGAGCAGTGATTTCGATCCTCACCTCGTACTCCATACTTCCGGCTTTGTGCCACTTCTAAGCAGCGCTTAGAAAATCACTATGCCAACGAATGCTAGACAATGTCCCCAAAGATTAAGAAGAAATGCTGAGGATACCAGGGTCCGAACATGTGAGCAACAACGAGGTTTTTGCAGAGTATAGAAACAAAAAGGAAACTGATACTTAACATGAGGAAGAGACTGTTGAAATTTCTGGGGCATGTAAATGAGAAAGGAGTGTTTGGAAAATTTGATAATGACAGGACGGAGAGAAGGAAAAGAGGGACAGGCGAAAGCAACGCGTAACTTGCTTAATGGGCGTGAGCAAGTTAGAACAGGGTTTGAGACAAATAACAAAAAGAAAAACTTATTAAAAGCTACAAGAGACTGGAAGATGTGGAGGGCAATGATCGCTTACGTTCTGGAAGGACACAGCTCATAAAAGATGATTACGCATATTCGGTAACTCATAAAGAAATTAGGAGTTTATTCTTTATGTCCCGTAACCTTTCACGGCGTATTTGATAATGGCTCTCCTCAGCTTCCTCTCATTTTTAAGTCCCACAAATTCCACAGCATGTTTTCTATTTACACAAAATCATTACCCACTCCCTTTGCTACCTTCAATGCCCTGTGAATATCAGATTATAAAAGACCACTTAACACATTATCTGTCCATATATTTTAACTGTTTCTCATGTTCAGTACCAGTGCAATATTTTTTTTTCTATTTACACTGAAAATTCTTCGTTGCACAATTCTTCTGTCACTCATATTCTCAGCCTTCTCCTGTTATGTCTTCTCTTTAGCCGTGAAGAATTTCTCCAGCATTTACTGACATATATGAGGATTGTTGTTACATAGTAGTTTTGCGCAAACGATCAAAATATATGAAAAAAAAAACTGTTGATTGTTTGCGTGATTTAATGCCGGAATTTAATTTTCTTGTGTAAACTTTTGATATATGTTTTTCAGTATTTAAATACAGGGTAGATTATACTCAGCTTTTGTGCATATACTTGTTTGTGTGGACAAAATTACTAGAGGAGGCAATATGTGTTTCATGTTGTAGTTTTCATGAAGCTATATATTGGAATAAACTTTGATTTAAGAAATTGTAGAATATTACATGGATTAATGTCATGAAAATGTCCATTCATGTTGGTTGCAGATTTGTTGATTTTGTTTAGGGATATCTAAACCTCTCGGGGTTATTTAATGCCGAAATCAAAATATTTTTAACTGAATTGATTGCCTTCGTCTACAAGGAAAATTATAGTAGCTGCTGTCAACGATAATATGTATTTATTCTTATTTTGTTTAAAATATATTTTGTTGGTCATTTTACTATAAGTGTATATTGTTGGTAATTTTTTATATACATCGGTTTTACTGGTATTTTAGTATAAAGATGTATTTTTATACTTTCATAGTATCTAGTTTTTATTTTGAAGTTCATTGTTTACCTATAGTTAGGACCCTAACATTTTATACTCTTCCGAGTCAGAGTAGGCCAAGGAAAAAACAGCAATTAGAGGTAATTCCACGCTCCCCAAAAACATCCAATCTCCCAATCAGAGAACTTGCTGCCGGGTGTAGTTTATCGTCATACGAAGGACTAATGAAGAAAAAGAAAAGAAACGCGGCCATTTAAACT
This sequence comes from Acanthosepion pharaonis, assembly GCA_903632075.3. Lineage (NCBI taxonomy): Eukaryota > Metazoa > Mollusca > Cephalopoda > Sepiida > Sepiidae > Acanthosepion > Acanthosepion pharaonis. The sequence goes on along the minus strand of CAHIKZ030005252.1, from coordinate 837,863 downwards.
GACGTCATATAGGTTACCTTTTCCTACGAGTTTCGTCAGCCAAGCACAAGAACAAATCAATTGTATTAAATTCGCAGCGTCATAATATATCTACACACCAATGGAAATATTCTCTCATTGTCCTGACATATTATGGCTGCCTTACGTCAGTCGACACAGTGAAATTCAGATCAACTGCATTTCGAAACCATTTCCATATAGATACTTGGAAATTGTTCTTGCATAGTTATTGGTCTTTTGCAATGTCAGTGTGAACATCGCCTTTTCGAAGAACTCCATCAATATACAAAGAAGGAAGAATGGCAATATTTTCTAATGCCATTATAGTGTCATATCCATCTCGCATTTGGATGATGCGGTAGATGTAATATGATTCAGGCGATTCCACCGACTTGAATTATTTCTCTTGCTCATAATGTTCGGCTCCCAGATTTGCAAACGTGGTAACTGACGTAAGGGCTTATTTCGTGGGCTCGCGTATTTATATATGCTTATTACTGTCTAATCGATATTCATAGTCGCTAGCAGAGGATGATAATCGACAAGAGTCCTCGCACGAATTGAGCGTAATCACTGTGAATTTTGTTTGATAAAACAGAAGAGAGTGCGCTTCAAAGCGCATTAGTGTCATTGTTGGAACTGAGCTTCAACGTCTTCAGATGTAAATGAATCAAGGAACAAAGCAGGAAAAATTATATGAATTAACGGTGAACGATCTCAGAGTAAGATGTGTGAAATGGGTGATGAGATTACCATTAGATTCGGCCTTATATAGACGCACATGTTATCAGTGCGGGGTGGCCATACTCAAGGGACGAGAATTGATCGGACAGGATAAACACTTCAGTGACATGATATAAACTACATGTTTTCCAATTCTCATGCAAGTATATACACATGTCTTAATAGTGGGTGGAATCTGTTAATGGCAGGCAATTGCGAATACGATCACCGGTTTATGAAAATACATTTTGGCTCGAAATTAAGAATATGGATCATTGATAAAAATATTACCAGAGTAGAAATTGGTATTTTGTATTCAGCCTGTAAGTTAATATAAAACAAAGAGGGTACTAGTGAGGAGGGGTATATACTGAGGATTTAGGCATTCATCGTTGGAATAAAAATTTTATCGAACAAAAATTAAAATTCTCTACGAATTTTTCCAAGAAATAGGAATCAAGTTAAAAATAAAACTATGATCTGGAATTGCGATGAAAGCAGTAATGGCACCTATACTGAATCCATAGTCTTACAGCAACATCACGTTGAAACACGTTTTCTTTACGATTACCAAAGTTAACCACAGTTGAGCCTGTTCAGTAGGTAGATGGGTTACCGTTTGGGAATATCAAGTGCTGTAAGCTATCATTTGCGGGTGGTGTAATGTGTCACGGCTGGAATTTTAATCGGAAAACGAGTTCCAATTCCAGTTGTGTTCGCTATATTATTCACTTACGGCAAATATATTGATTCTACCTCTTCTTCCCCTAACTATGTGTAAGACTTGTATATCTAAACGATTATCACTTGTATATCTAAACGATTGTCACTAAAAATGAAATAAAATTGCGTACAGTATATTTACATTTCGGAATGAAATAGCCAATAGAAGTGTCGATATGACACTAAAGAAGAACAATCAACAAGTAACCTGAATCTATCATCAAAGTTCAACATGTTGAATTAATAAATAGTGACCATTTCAAATCCATCGGTTTACGGGTTAGTTTTAATAAAATTAGTATAATAGATTAAGAAATTAAAGATTGAAGAAGCTCATTTAGGAGTTGTTTTCTCCAGCAGTGGAAGATTCTATAGAAGCAGACTATCAACGTAAGAATTCGAGTCTTTATTTAAACAGTTTCGTTCGACCTAGACTCAGTTATGGATATTATACATGCCGTACAAATCGTTTAGAAATATCTACAATATCAACTATAAAAAAAAAGTTTCCTTACATCAATGATTAAATGGTTTCAAGCGAACGAATCTTAGCTGTTTTGAATAACTTCATTCTTCAGATCATATAGACTGGCGTGAGAGAATCAGAAAGAACTTTACCAAATAACAGAAACCACATCATTTGGACAACAACTTAACTATATAGGATATATAACTTGAAATAGATTAATCATAAACTCAAAGCGTTCACCTATCACAAAACATTAAATACAAGCTTAGAAACAAAAAAGATTAACAATGACAGGATAAGTGATAAAAGTTATTTGCCGTCAAAAACATATTTTCCTGAAAAAGATGATCCAATATTTTTTTTTTAAAGAAATATCAATGAAAAGTAAGTTTAAATATTCAGTCTATGAATGGCGAATGTTAGTTCTATGGAAACGGTAAAATTAACCTTTACCATTAATCAATGCTAAATTTTGATATAAGTTAAACAACAGGCATATTACGGATTCACAATTGGCACAAGACATTAAAACATTTTTCATTCTTCTGAGTTATACAGAGTGCGATAGATAAATTATCGTCTAAAAATGGAAATATCACTGACATCCCATTTTAATAGATATATGTACCGAAACAGCAAAAAATATCTTCAAATAGTAAAAAGTAAATTTATTCGGTAATATCGATATTGTTTTTAATCGCCACCTGCAAGCGAAATCTAAATCTCCTCCAACTCTTCTGGATGGTCTCCTTGCTTAATTTGGTCAATGCTCCCATAATCCTTGCCTTCAATTCATCGTTGGTGCTACAAACTGTATTGCTGGTCTCAATGAACTGCGCTCCACGGATAATAATCAAAGGTATTGCAGATTCGGGTGATACGTGTGTTGTTGAGTAGTTTTCACAGTGGAGGCTTGTATTTCGCTAAGTCGGTCCTAAAAGGGTCCGACGTACAAAACTTGAAAATAATAGTTAATGACGCAGCAATCTAGTTGGGGTGGTTGATACTTCAATGTCCGACATCGACTGACTCACTCAACTCCACTGAGCCCAATTGGCGACCGCTACTACTACTACTACTACTTATTATATGTGGGAGAGTCTATTACAATAGAATAGGTAATGTTCTAGTATAACAAGGTGACCAGATGTAATGAATGATATGGTCACAGAAATTGTCTAACAGCCATGACTGGGTTTTCTTGCTTGTGTGGGATGGTGCATAGTTACGTTGTCAGATAGTAGGTATTCCAGCAGCCACCCCCAGCGCTACTTTTTAAAGGGATTTAGGTCTCCGTATTGAGTCCGATACCATCACCTTTAATTTCGGGAGTTCATTTCATATCAGAACGATCAGATGATTTTTCCGAGCTGTCGCACGTTCGTAATCACGATTAGACTCATCCAACTCTTCCCGAATCTTCTGCACTGTCCTCAGATTTACACCCTAACACTTTGAAATGTTGGTATTGGATCTTCCAGTGCAAATTCGTAGCAGTAGATCATCTTTTTTCCAAATGTATAACGAAGTGTATTGCGTCATAGTGATCTTTTTTCTCACAGCCAGTACCCGACTGTTCACAGATTGAAATCGATATTGAAATTATTTTACGGATCTAACGCACCAATATACTGTATTACACTTGTGGACTCTAACGGATCTATTAAAGGACAGACACCTTCTACATACTACCTGATTCTAAAACATCTAGTGACGGATTTGGTTGGTTTAATTTGGTTTGTTTTACGGCATATCTCAATGGGTTATTTAATGCCGAAATTTTTTTTTTATTTCTGGGAATATTTTTTCTTCAAAAATGTATTGCTGGTAATAAATATTTTTACAAAGTATTTCTGGTATTAAAACGTATTTTTACACTCACACAGTGTTTTGACTCTAATCTAGGGGCTAACTATTTACCCGTAGTTGGGACCCTAGCAGGTGTAACCCCTTGGGTTGGGGTGAACCTCGGAACACCAACAATTAAGAGATGGATCCACGCTCCGAAAAAACTCCTGATCAGAGGTTTTGTTGTTTGACGTAGTTTATCGTCTTACCTACGACGCGGATATAGTTTATAGTCATACCCAAGACACCGATGTAGTTTATCGTCTTACTCACGACGCGGATGTAGTTTATCGTCTTACCCTGGACGCGGATGTAGTTTACCGTCTTACCCAGGACGCGGATGTAGTTTATCGTCTTACTCAGGACGTGGATGTATTTTATCGTCATACCCAAGGCGGTGATTTTACTTCTATTTTGATGCTGACTCAATTGGATGATTGGGTCCCTTTCGACATTGGTCAATTTATTTGAATAGATTCACATTTGTTAATAGAATTCACGATTTCAATCTAATTTGAACCTGTCTTATTCGATCTTAAGACTAATCAACAAGGGTGATTATTTTTAAATATAATCAACTCCTCCCTCATGGAGTAGAATTAGCGAAGAGGTAGCTTTGTTACTGTTTCTTGTTTCTTTCACGTGTCTAATTGAGTAAATAATTAGCAAAATGTTAAATTAGAGCAAGATAATATTAACTAACTTAACTAGATAATATTAACAAGATAATAAAGCTAATTCACTATTTCAATACTGACGGAAATTATTGGTGCGGTATTTATTAATTGCCATATTTTATAGAGAATAAAAGTTTAAATAATTTTACACTTTTGTCTTTCTTTTATGTAAAGGAATTTATTATTGTTTTGTGGTTGCATGAAAAAGAATAATTTTCTGTAATGATTATTTAACGTCACAAGATTTAGAAATTCTAGATACAAATTGCAAGAAACATATACACAGAAAAAATAATTTCCAGTATAAATAATGAATATTCTTGAACTGTGAACATTATTTCTACAAAAATGAAAATGTTTTTTTAGAATCGCGCTGTTATTATTCACGTCACAGAATTTTTCAAATATTCTAATAGTCAAATAATAAATATTGCTGAAAATAAAGTTAGCAGTAGTAGAAAAAACAGTAAATACATCTTTATTCCAGTGCGTTAAAAACATTACATACATCTTTAGCCCAGCGCGTTAAAAAAAACATTAAATACATCTTTAGCGCAGAGCGTTAAAAGCATAACATACACATTTATCCGAGCGAGTTAAAAACATTAAATACATTTTTATCCGAGCGCGTTAAAAACATTAAATACATCTTTATCCGAGCGCGTTAAAAACATTAAATACATCTTTATCCCAGCGCGTTAAAATCATTAAATACATCTTTAGCCCAGCGCGTTAAAAGCATTACATACACCTTTAGCCCCGCGCCTTAAAAACATTAAATAGATTTTTTATCCCAGCGCGTTAAAACCATTATATGCATGTTTAGCCCAACGCGTTAAAAAAACATTAAATACATCTTTATCCGAGCGCGTTAAAAACATTAAATACATCTTTATATTTGCGTGTATTTTTATTACTATTTTTCTTAAAACTTCTTAATTGTTCATAGAGTCAGTCCGTTGATGATCCAGCATCTGCATTCTCTAATTCTTGCCCGGAATCCATTGCCATATCGGCGATTAGCAGTCTTTCATTTGGTATCAGTGAAATGTTCCCATGTCTGTATATTTTGCAGTTTCCTGAAGATATAATTCATTATTCACTTCAGAATTCTGCGCATATTTTTCAATCATTTTTTGCTAAATTACCCAGCTCAATAACTGTTCCTTCTTGATTTTGAGGCCAGCAATTCACAGTCGACATCTTTGACTCTCCATCGCCCTCTTGCTAACGACCATATATTCATTTTTTTATACTTAATGTTTAATTATTTTTTCTTGCTTCCTTTCGTTACTCTGGCTTTTAGTTCTTTGCAGTTATCTTTTTGACTGCGTAATCAAAACCACGTCATCCGTGTATATTATTTTGTTAAGATTCTTTTCTTTCTTTTCCTATATTCCTTGCAGCTCTCAACAATTCCTTCCCTCTGCTTCCTTTCCCCAGACCACGTTCTGTCATCCACTTGCTTAAGGCCGCTAGGTATATCATGCGTTGTTTTCCTTTCTCTCTATTCGACTCGTGAGTATCAGATTCTCCAGGCGCTCCTTCTTCATTATGTGTCGCAGGAACTTCAGCTGCCTCCTCCTGATCGACAGCCAAAGATAAATTTTGATTGGGCTTCTTGATGTCATAGCATCATCTTTCTGTATATGTTAAATAATCCAATAACAAAAGAAATCATTGATTTCTTCCTCATTTAACTTTTATGTAATCGACAAAATCCCTTTCTATCCGTTTGCCGACATTTTATCCCTAGTAATTGTTACATTTTTTTGTAATATTTCCCCAAATAAATAAATTTCTCCGTTCGATTCTCTCCGTGTTTCTTTTTCAAATTACTTGGCGTAATTTTGATTTTTCACTGTGCCCACCAAATGGGACAAAAGTTGGTTTAAAGTAGGTTTAACGGCAATATCGTGGAAACGTCCCCAAGCCGTCTCGGCACTTCCCCTCTTCGCACGCCTCAGGCGTCGGCTAATAAACCCTGCCATCTCCCAGAGGATAGGTACTTTTTCGGGGAAAGACCTCCTAGGCTTGGACTTAATACAATCAGAAACGATCCTTGTCAAAGGCCAGAAACGAACAACGTAACCTATGTAACGCAGGTATAGGGCTTTTTCTATGTATATTGCTTTCTCTGATACAATTTAAATCCTAAAGATTACATTTCTTGTTTCAGTGTCTTGAACAAAGCTGCACTTATCTTGTTAAATTTTCTTCAACGATATCTATTCATTGGAATTTTAATTTTAGTTACGTTTAGGTAATCTGATTTTCTGATGAAGAGGACGTTCTTTTGCACCTGGTATCGTTGACATTGCTTTGAAAATAGAGAAACTGAGCTATTCTAGCATTTCACCGCTGTCGTATGCTTAATATATTATCTAGATATCTTGATCATTTTTTAAAATCAAATATGATTAACTCATCTTTTACTGCTGAAATGTTTCTTATTCCTAAAGTCGATTTTATCCTGAAGTGTCTTCCCTATTTTCGTGTATTGCAAATATATCTTCTTTGTTGCCGTTGATGTGTTTTGGCATATATGCCCTTTATCTTGCAAGTATCACTCCTATTATGAGCGTTCCTTTTCTTTAGAATTTATTTGTCTTGTCAAAGAGTAGATCTTCTGAACTGCTATTTATACTTATTTTATTTTTATGCATGTCTGCTATGTTTACCTTCCGTTTTTTCATGCCTATCTGCTATATCTACCTTCCGTTTTTCTTCAGATTTCTATGCACAATACCATCTTTTGGCATTGTCTACACTTTCGTTTCCATTACTTCTAGAATTATATCTCGCATCCTCTTCTTTTTAAGTGTCCCTCTTTCCTTGGAATGGTCTCTTTAGACGATGGCGCAAATGATTCCCATAAGACGACCCACCTTCAATTACTAACGTCTTCTAGGTTCTTATATTTGCCTTTAACTCTATCGGCATGCGTCTGTCAACGAATTCAGTGTCTTGGAGTCTATTAGGTGATTCTTCGTATATTTTTTTATTTTCCATCATTTTATTCTAAGTTTTGTCCATCACAGTGAATTTTTCGCTTCCACAGTCAGTGAGTGGATACGTTTTAAAGTGCAAAATGATATTTCTAAATTTTATATAAATTCATTGACATAGATCATATAACCGAAATGACTGGAAGGGTGCTCCTCTTCAGTGTGTTCTTAAAACAGCGCTTAAGCATGGAAATGACACCGTTTTACTCTAGAATCTGGTGCCCGAATTTTAAAAGCAGATCATTTAATTTTTTTTTACGCTGTGGTTCACACAATAGATGTCCAAGAGGCACACAATGAATGAAATGTATTTATGGAAGTAATAATTGATGATTGTGAGTATATGCAGATTTGATAACTGTTGACTCTGGAGAGGAAGCGGTTAATATTACCTTGGTCGGGAAATCACATACACGGATGTTTGTTCTTTAAAGCGAGAATCTGTCTGAATTAAACGCTGGAATACGAAGGGAATGAAGATCATTTACCCTGGGTACATGGCGCAGCGGGCTGAGTTGAACTGGTAAATCTAGAGAATGCAGCTCGACAGAAGATTTTTTTTATGGAATTAGCTATTTAGATTGGGTATTACCGAAACGGAATTTTTTCGTGAAACATTTCAGAAATGTAGGGGACGAAACAGTGAAATTCCTGCATTCTCTTGAATCCATTTCTATATGGTATTTGCAATGTGGAATTGTCTGAATGAAACATGACATTATTATCTGTTATAAAGGCCGTATATATGTTGTAGTTCTGGTTACTAATACTTTAAGGAAATACTGGAACACAAAGTTGAGTGAAGAACAGTTGTAATCATATGAGAGGCAAGATTAATAATAGCGTAATAGAGAATACCGTGGTTCAGTGCACAAATGCAACTTACGTTACGACCGCCGTTCCTAAAAGCAGACGTTCTACTCATGTCGGATGGACGAGTCCATATTCAACACTTAGTGTTGAGAAGGTCGGTTGTCTAGCTAGTCTATAAGAGAAGTTTTTTGCTTCAAAGATGCGTAGCCAATCTTATGTAAACTCGTAGGTACGCGAAAATATACCTTCTATAAAAATGATAGGATGGAGTGTGTGTTTCAGCAAAACGTTGATTGAACCAACAAACAGCATTCATTGGACGATCATACAACATATCTAAATAGTATCGTCTCTCACGAATAAAGACCGCAAACAGATATGGCAGCTACTCTTATTAAAGGTGAATTTAGGCATCAGAAAAGAAGACCTTCTACAGGAATCAAATATCCAGTTCCAACGCATGCATGATTAATAGATATGTTCTCATAGATAGACTGTGGTTAGCCTTGATATACTGTGTGACCAGCGCTTATAAAACTTCATCCAATACAAGGATAAATGCACTGTCTGGAACGACACATTTATTCTTTCTGCTTTATAAGGTCACCCAGGATTTGTGTTAATTATAGGGCTTCTGTTGACAGGTATACGACGTAGAATCTCTGTTCAATTCTTGTGTTGACGTTTCATTTGTACTGAACATAAAGTCGCTGGACAGTGATGTTTCAATCACTAGCAAGAGATACTTACGCCATATACTCATCTTAGTAACTGCTTCGGAATTTCCACTACTTATCTGCTTTTATCAAAGTTACTCTAATCTTTCATTAACGTTCTTGAAGATGAATTACTGGCGACAGGCTTACCGGCTCATATAATTCTGACACTGGCATGCAGAATAATTGCGAACAGATACCTGTCATCCTTTCTGAATATCGCTGGTCATAATACTATGTCTGATCATTATTTAGGAGGAATGATGAAATAGTATAGGCTAGACATATTTCTTAAACTTTGATCAAATAAACGGGGATTACCGCTTCGTTTTAAGGTCACTATATATATATATATATATATATATATATATATATATATATATTTTGCATATTTCGGCAGCAATCCTTCTTTTTCATGCACATTTCATTGAATATGACAGACAATGTGATTTTCTTTAGTTTTTCTACAGTTTTACATGTGATCTAATATTTTGTTTCTTTTCAAATGATAAATTAAATATAAACTGGCCGAATGTTCTTTTTATCTGAGCGCTTTCGCCTATACATTTAACAATTTTCAAGGTTGAAATATATTAACTGTTAAAAAGAGATAGTTTGCTGCAGGTTTGAATTTCTATAATGTTTTCATTTTCAAAACACGTAACATACTTGATGACAACACAAATATAATAGCATCATCTACATGCAACGAATAGGCTCAAAATAAAGGAAGACTTATTTAAAAAACACTCAATAATATACCTATGAACATGGACACAATATCTTGAACGTATCTTGAAAATGAAAACGTTAAATAAATACGCACATGCAACAAACTGTTTCATGTGAACAGTTAACATATTCCAACCTGGAAAATGGTTAAATGTATAGCCCAATGTGCTCGGATAAAAAGAACATTCGGACAGCTTTTATATAATTTATCGTCTGAAAAGAAATTAGATCTCATGAGAAATTGTATAAAAAGCTAAATCAAAGCACCTAGTCTGTAATATTCAATGAATTATATATATATATATATATATGTATATATATATATATATATATATATATATACAGGTAATTTTGAAATTATCAGGTTCTTTGTTAAAATGCTTTATTAAAACAAAGATCCGAGTTAACGGTAAATTTTAAACACATTCTACCTTTTCCTTACAATTCAGTTTGACTTGAAATTCGACAATGTTTTTTCTTAAATTCTAGTTGAATTGCGTCGCATATGTATGGCTTATCTTTCTATTTGTAAGATTAATTTTGATATAATTTTTTATTATTCTCCTGGTAGTATTGGCAACATCTTGTAATGATGTATTGGTATTTGGTCGGTGTATTTGACATTTTGCATTCATTAGTTATTGATATTATCAT
>CAHIKZ030005252.1:795000-825000 GCA_903632075.3 Acanthosepion pharaonis | reverse complement strand
TTCCAGTCTCGCCTAATATGCGAGTATACACGGTACAAATCGATGATTATAACATGGTTTCATTATAAATCTAATGTATTCCTTTGGAACGTTATCTATTATAACGCGCGAAATATAGTTAATTATTTGTCTTTGTTATCTTATTTATAGTTATGGTGTATCTAATTATAATAAAATCAGATAATGATGTCTTTATTGTTGGTAATATGAGGATGATTGTTGCCATGCTCTTTTCCAAATTTCATGAAGGACCATCTTTTATTCTTCAAGAATATCGTTTCTTGCTCTTAATTGTTAGTTCTATGTTTCTTAATTTTACATAAAATATAATTCTTTTTGAAATAGTTCTGTGTATATCATACTAATATAACGGGTGTCACAGTAAAATTGTCTAAATCCTGCAAAAGCAAAATTGTCCGTTTCTTAGATTAATCTTCGAGACGTTGTAGTTTAGAAATGAGTAAATTCTATCTTGCTGAAATTTTGCAATGTTTTTATAAGACTACTGGTCAATACTTTGAGCAATAATAGTTTATAATTATTCTCCAAGATTAACAGAAGAATCGTGATAAAATCGATCATAATGAAGACAAAGTTAATGATTAGGAATACATGAAAAAGTGAAAATAAGTTCAAACACACACACACACACACACACACACATATATATATATATATATATATATATATATATATATATATATATATATTCTCATATTCTGTGCTAATAGGAATATGGAATGGAAAAACTGTGGATAAATGGTAGCAGGTTTATTGTAGAAACGAGTACAACAAGCAAGGGAGTAATAGTTATGCGCGCGGTCCTCGCAATTCAGTACAGTTGTGTTCGTGCTGCTATAGGAAGGCCGCTAATTATCGCAGACACACCTGTCCGCTGTCCTATCGGATACTTATAAGTGCTTACCACCTATAGTGCCCCCACTCATGTGGGTGGCAGATTATTCCATGACATCATATATATATATATATATATATATATATATATATATATATATTCCAAGATCATTTTTCAATTTATCCAAGATGATCTTCGCCCTCTCTAACCTTTTAAACTTCTGTCCTGGAGTAAAAAGTTTACCTCACAGGTTTCACGTGCGATTTCATTTTCAAGTCTTTTTCGTTGCTCTTTGGACTGTCATAGCTGAAATTCATCTCTCAAGTGGTAAACGTCTTAAAGGTTGATTTAGATCTTTTCTAATTGATCTGTTTAGCTATAAGATGAAATGATGATCCTTCTTCCTGTTATCACCTTCTGATCCAGATTTCCTCTCTACTGTTCCATTTAAAAAAAAAAATCTAAAGTGAATTTGGAGATGGACGCCAGAGTATGTATGTTGGTACCATTAGTAAATGCCTGAATTATTTTTTCCACTTAACATTGCTCAGTTAGGATGACGGTAAGTATGGAACAAAACGATTTCAATCTGCTCTATTTTTAGTTGAATACTTCAAAGAGATTTTCATTGATTCTTAGGAAAAATGGCGTTAAAGTTCTTATCTTAAAATCTGGAAAATAAGAACTCAATTAGTTTAATTTTTTTATTTAGATATTAAACGTTTTGCGGGGTGTACAATTATGCTGCTACACGATTTGCGAAGTCTTGCTATTACACCCGATATATATTTAGCTTCGGATTTTGAAACATGATATATATATATATATATATATATATATATATATATATATATATACACACAAAAGAGAGAGAGATAGCGAGAGTGAGAAAGAGAGTGAGTGAGAGAAATGTTGTGCGTTTGTCCCTCTGTGTGTGGATACGTCAATATTCTAATTTCGCCGTCTTTTTTTACCTGTCATATGTTTTTTTTTATTACTTTGTTTGCCGTTTTTTTATTGGATGCCGTAAGTGAAGATGTGAAAGATAGAATTCAGTTTTCTTTTGACCAGGAAGAACTGAATCCCCCAATTTTAACGGTAACCTTTTATCTTGGAACCTCCAACTGAAAATACATTTTACACCGAATTGCTTCTTCATCGATACACACAGATCGGAGACAGTTCCACTATTCTCCATTTCTGCTATTTTTTTTTAGAAGAAAAATAATTGTGCTCTTGAAATAACGCTTCATATTCCTATCACAAGAATCACTTTGTTGAAATTTTGTGTATTCAAATACGTTGAATGTTTTGCGTTTTTTGTCGATTCTTATATAAAGGTCCCGTTATTTGTCAAGTACTCAGTAAATAACGCTTTTTTCTTGATTAGAGTTTTGAGGGCACTTGATCTTTTTAAGAATTGGTTTGTAGATTTGCACCAGCGTGACAATTGGAAATGAAGAAGCATCTTTCATGTATCTTATCACTTTAGGATGTGGACAGTCATGGCTCTCCAATCATATCTCTCCTTTATAGACTTACAGCCGCTTCTAGCCTCTGTTTTGCCATTTATTTGCAGAAGCTCGTTAGGTAGGTTAATATCTGTTTCCCTCTGCTCTTTTGCTTTCAGTATATTTTTTATGTTGCAAATTCTGCAAAAACCTATTACGTCATCACGCGTCCAACTACTTGTCTCTTTAAATTTCCAAGAACAAAGGAATTTTTTCTCTCAATTTGCTTTAAACCTTCTCGTTTCTCATATGCTTCGTAAACTGTATTTTCAGTATATTTCGATAGAACCACATCATTTATGGCTCAAAACCATTCTTCATCTCTGACGATAATATCCAGAATTCGCTGTCATATCGGAGGATTGATATCACAAAACAATAATTTCTTAGAATTTGCAAGACATCTTTTGGTATACCAATGCGTCTTCCTATGTCTGTGATATGTTTCCGGACTATTATTACATTAACTTCGAGCTAAATGTATTGGTAATATTAGCAGTTTCCTTATAAGAAAACCTATCTACATTCATAGACCGAGTATCCTGTGTTATTGTCTGTTGAAATTTATAAAATATTTCTTTTGAAACAGTTTTTCGGGAAAGTAAGTTTCTCAAGTCACGTAGCTGTTATCGCTCTTTTACGTATTAATGGGGCATTTGTCCGTAACATTTTGTTTGCATAGTTTAGAATGCCATCATTTTATATCAATTTTCTCTTCCAGTTACATGTGCTACCATTTTAGTTGTTTTAGTTGTTGCTTCTACTGACAGTTCCTTAAGAGATGCAACTTCTCTTAGTTGGTACAGTCTATGATTTATATTCGGTTACGTCAGTCTAGAAAGTTAAGAAAATGGTTCCCAGTAAAACCTACAGGTTTCTCTGGCATTAACCCACCTTTAATCAGCGATCTGTGTAGCGGTTAGATTTATAAACCATTCTTAACTATGTAATTATTCCTATCCTATCATATATATATATATATATATATATATATATATATATATATATATATATATATATATAATACTTATTATAAAACCCCGGTTGTGTGTGTCTGTTCGTTTATATATTGGATTGGATTTCCTACATGTTTAAACCGATTTCAACTAAACTTCACAGGACTACGTAAAATTACCTTGCGGTGGTTCTGACAGCGCCGAAAAATTGGGAAAAAAAAGAATTGTTTTTGCACGAAATCAATTTGAAAACAGGATTAAGAGTCATCGCTGTCACCAGAATGAAAGGGGGACAACTCATATCGAGTTATACTTATAAAACCCAGGTTGTGTGTGTGTGTGTGTGTGTGTGTGTGTGTGTGTGTGTTTGTTTATATATGGGATCGGATTTCTTACATTTTTCAACCGATTTCAACAAAACTTTACTTTTGTTTTTGCAGGTAGTGTTTCTTATTGTCTTGCACACTTTTTTCTTTATTTTTACATTCAGAATGCTTTTAAAATTCCATTTACAAGACAATTGTTTATAAGCAAAAGATTGAAACCAATGTTTTTGTTTGAGTTTGGGTTTGGCCAATTCGTAAAAAAAAAAACCCTTTTAAGATATGCGTGTCCGTCAACCTTAAACAATAATCTCTGTCAATTTTATTTTTCAGTCTTTATGATGGTCGATACTTGATCTATCTCTTACTGTTACATCCCCGGGCAACGACGGGCTCTACTAGTAGTATATATATATATATATATATATTTTTTGTATACATAAGTATACATAAATGCATTCTTGTATACATAAGTACATAAGTGGAATACTTTTAAAAGAGATTACTTTTACACATATATATTATATTTCTCTATTAACATGGCACCTTCAAGCTTGGCGATCTTTTAAAAATAGATATCTGCTTATTTTGTTAATCCTCACAAGATCTACTGTTGCTTCAACCTTTTTTCACAAATGAAGCCTCAGTATGTCGACAGTTCGAAATAATTTATTTTAGTTATTAACTTATTTACGTTCATGAACTCAATAATTTAGTGCTTCCACTCCGTGTATAGTTTGCAATTTCCATCTCTTTTTCCTGATATTCTTTTGTTATGCAACATTCCATTAACCGTATTTTCTGCTCCATCTTACGTTTCCTTATATATTTTAACAACATGGTGTTATTCTTTGAATTCACATATTTGATTGATGCAATATAATTTCAACATATTTCCTTAATTTATTTGCCAGTTTCATTGTAGTTTATATATAGAGTATATATAATTATGAAAACTTTCTAAATTCTGGTCTCTTATTTCAGCTTCGCCTGATGATTATCTATGCCAGAAACAGACAGCCATCATGTGAATCTATGTATATTTCCCTTTAATTAAGAGTACATTATAGTACGCTGATGCATTTATTTTCTTCTGATAGCCTTGGAAAACCCAGTGTGAGCCTGGATATTCAGGTTATCATTATTGGAGAAATGATTTAAGTGCTATCATTGGAAAGCCGTAAGCCATAGTTACCGTCTAATTATTCGAATTCTGGTTACACATATATTTTCACACACGGCTGGTCTGACTTTCACAGGGATTTACAATTGTGATTCTATTATCAGTACTGATGAGAACATTATGATGTTTTGCTTTATTAACATTCAGCGAGGATGCAAACCTGCCACGGAGGAACCTTTCATTCAAGTCTTCTTATCGTTTCTCTCTATTATTACATTTAACTGTTCGATCCGTATTGGCTATCCTTCTTATAAATATGGAATAGCACTTATATGTGTAAACCTTTCTCTCTCTGATTTCTGTATCTTATCCAGTAAATACTATGTACAGGTTCGTAACACATTCTACCTTTGTGAGGAAATCTACTGCCATCACACTGAGTGATTTTTTAAAAAAAAATGACGAAGATAAAAACAAAAAAAAAACCAGTATCGTTCGTAAGACGGGTGAAGTCGGTTTGCGTTTCTGTTTAATCTCATCTGGTTTCTGTAATTTCAAATTTAATGTTTACCATCCAACGACCATTAACGTTTTCTCTATGTATAATTGTAAACAATATATATATATATATATATATATATATATATATATATATATATATATATGTGTGCTCGCGCGTATGTGTGTGTGTGTGCGTGTTGGGGAAATATAAGATAATGTGGAATAGTTTATTTGTGGTACGTTTTGTCCCTTAGGACATCAGCAGACTAAAATTATTATATTGGATACACATGAGAACGAGCGAGGCATACTGTAAAATTTATGTATTTATTGGCTAACATTTACATGAAGGCTCTTTTCTAGACATTTGAGCCTTTAGGGAATTCTTTTTTTCTTTTTATATATATATATATATATATATATATATATATATATATATATATATATATATATATATATATAAAAGTGTGGATATACACACACACAATAAAATATTGTTTTAGTTTAAGGAAGACTTTTCAAGGATGGCAGGTGTCCTATTAAGCTCCTAGGTACCTTATTCGTATGAATTCTTGCGTAGTAATAAATTGGATACTAGAAGATATCGCTTTACTATTAAAATAGCTAGATATATCTGTATGTCTAATATATGTATTTTGGCAATTCTCACATGTGAAGCTCTATTAATATTTCTTCATTCAATCGACATAGTCTATTTTCATTTCTAGTTTTTTTTTTTTTTATTGTCCTATCTCTTTACTAATCACTTGTCTTCCACTCCCAATAATCCCCTGCATCTATCTTAGTACCATTATCACCTTGCATGAAATGAAATGATAAAAAATTTAAACGTGATTCTTCTTTTCAGTTACGTATTATTTCTTGGATAATAGATATTAAGCAACATTATATATATATATATATATATATATATATATATATATATATATATATATATATATATATATGCATGTCTCTGTAAAAACGACAGACATGGTACTACGGTTTTTTATTTAATTTTTCTGTGTTCTAACAAGAGCTTTTTTTTTTTGGACAAAGGGGGTGTGTAAGAATTGTCCAAATGTTTTATATTTCCAAGCGCTTTCGTCTATACATTTACCCATTATCAAGGATGATTCGATTTTTCAGCTTAATTCAGTGTGTTCGTTATGTGTATAAATTAAAAACATCCCTCCGACACACTAAGACATATACATAACGCACACAAGCTGAAAAATCGAATCATCCTTGATAATGGCTAAAGGTATAGCCAAAAGCGCTTGGAAATATAAAACATTTGGACAGTTCTTACACACCCTTTTTCCAGGTAAGAAAGCGCTTTTTCGAACACAAGAAAAATTAAATAAAAAGCTCAACCGTAGTACCTTGTCTGTCGGTTTTAATGAAACATGCATAAAGGAAGGATTGCTGCCTAAATATACAACTATATATATATATATATATATATATATATATATATATATATATATATATATATATATATGTGTGTGTGTGTGTGTGTGTGTGCGTGTGTGTATTGACTGTTCTGTTCTCATTCACCATCTTTTTATGATAGACGCTGAAGTATGTGAATTCATGCCACTTTTATGAGTAATTACAGGAGCGACGTAGTTGATGTCTAGTTTTTATGTATTTATGTGTTTCGACGCCTGGCTTTAAAATATGAACGAGCGAACCACTTCTCGCCTTTGAACTCTCAAAGCTTTGGCTATCGTCTTTCATTAATCAGTATTTTGTTTTGCCTGGTCGCTAAAATTGGCAGCGTCTAAACTGCGTTACTACTCATCTGCGTAAACCCCTCTTCGCAGCGTAGAACACCAAGGAACCTCTTCTCTCGGGGCATTCTCTCTCAACGCATAACACATCGATGCTTAAAGAGGTGGGGGAGTGCAAAATCTGAGACAAATTCCAAAAGCTATTGGTCAGCAGGGAAAAACCCACAGGCATAGTGGTCAAAAGAATTTATTAAAATTGGAAGGAATCGTTTATTCAATAAATATTCTTTAACAGATGCGAAATGAAATGAAGTAAGTCAAGGGTCTATGTTGGGAGAAAAATAAAGCAATAACCTTTTCGTTAGACAGAAAAAAAAGAATATTAAGTGAAACTATGTATATGATTCTGTCTCTGTGTGTCTCATCTCTCTCCATCACTCGCTTGCTCACTGATCAAGACTTCTTTTCTAAAGCAGAAATTTTGCTAGCCTCTCACTACTCTATCTCTCTTTCCATGACAAATTTTCAACCGAGCTACTTTCTTTAGTTCCACCAGTTCTGACCTTCGCAACTCTATCCCACCCTGCCACGTTCACAGAGTCAACTAATGTTCATACTCTTTGTTTACCATTGGTAAGGAGGAATTTCTACTCAAACCGCTCCTCCCACAGAACTGAAACAGACAACAGGGAGGATGCTTCACCGAATACAAGAAGCTTAACTAGTCAAAATCTAACGCCAACCGTTTATTTATTGTATATATACTCAAAAAATGTGCTACGCATTTCTTCCATTTACGCTCATACAAAAAAAATCTTCATTCAACCACAGAGATTAAGAAGAGACATAAAGCAACAGAAATATGGTTCTACAGAAGGATGATGTGGATACCACGGACTGAATCCAGGGCCAACCGTTTAACTATTGTACAGGGTGACCCAAAAAAAAGGAAACTTATGAACAATCCAATAAAACCAAGAATGATGGAAGAAAAATATTTTATACATAGTAATTGAAACATTAAACCATGCTATTTAAGAAACAATGATGGAATCATCAACAGCAGATTTCAAGAATGCATTCGTACAGGAGCACGCCATATACAGGACGTAATTTTAAAAAATGAAAATTCCATCATTGTTTCTTAAATGACATGTTTTAAGGTTTCAATTACTATGAATGAAATAGTTTTCTTCCATCACTCTGGGTTTTATTGGATTGTTAAAAAGTTCCCGTTTTTTTGGGTCACCCTATACATGTTATTCTTTATTCTACCTTTATGTCCTTACATCAACCTCATTCTCTAATCCTCTGTTTGGAGTGACACTTGGGCCTAGTATTGAATGAAAAATAATATAAAAAGAAGGCGAGATAAATGTCAGGAATCTTAAAGCTTATTTTTTACAATGCATAATCCTTCTCCACCGATAAAAAGTGTCGAGAAATCTTCCCCTCCATTTTCCTACACGTCCTAGGTGTCTCATTTTCATTTTAACCGTTTGCCGGTTCAGCGCTTTTTCATGTGTCTATACAAACCTTAAGGCTTGTTTTCAGATTTATAACTATTGCAAGACAACTCAGCTTATATGGCAAATAGAATATGCTGATATATATTCCTTCACATAATAAAATCCGGTCCATCGCATGTGATGCACAGTACGTGCAAATCATAAGTTATTTAAACTATTCTCTGTGCATCACGTGATACAAAAGTGGAAAAATAGATGTCTTTCATTTGAGAGCTTGCACTATCAATCAAGCACCATGTGGTCATATATGATGCACAAAATATTAGATTAGGCCTTTCCTTAGACACCCTGCTCAATAGCAGACTCTTTCCTTTAGCGTCCTTAGTCTTACCACTTTTAAAATCATGGTTCGTGTGTACCACATATGATAGACGTACGTAGAATTCACGTGCCATGTACATCACGTATGATGCGCAGGACAGGCAAATGGTTTATGAATAGAGCTTTTCCCCGCCATTCAAAATTAGAATTTCTATTAATATTGATTTATATGATAAATAATTTTAAGCTTTCCCAGACCACAAAAATACGTTCCGTTAGCAAACTCAACAGGTTCTATTATTTAAGAAAGAATATCTGAACATTAAAATTACAATTCGGAAATCAGACAAGCATAACAATTTAAACATCTAGGAAGTGTTTTAAAAGAGGACAGAAAGTGAGACAGTGAAATCCGATGGCGAACGGGGATAGCTAATGATGACTTTCAAAAACTAAGAAATGTATTAAGGAACAGAAAATTATCATGAGAAAAAAGAAAGTAGTAATGAAATCTTACGCAATATCAGTCCTCCTATATGATAGTGAATCCTGGGAATTCTTCTCACGGATGAAGAATTGACTTGAAGCATAAGAAATGTGATGCTATAGACGGATGCTGAGAAGACCATAAAGTGAACATGTTAGCAACAACTGAGTTTTAGAGAAAATGGAAACAAAAAAGACACTTATAATTAACATCTGAATGACGTACATTTCTAGGGCACATAATGATGAAAGAGAACATGTGAAATTTGAGACTCACAGGACAGACTGACTGCAAAATAGACAGGCGTAAAGAAGGCTCCACCAACTTGCGATCTTCAGTAAATGGTTGGCAGAACACGGGTTAGAAATGATAACAAAAAAGACAAAATTTATTTAGAACTACAAAGGAGAAGAAAATATGGAGAGCTTTGATCGCCTATCTCCTGAAGGGATACGACACATGCCTTTTGACCCATTACATGAAAAAAAAAGTTATCTTTGTATTTGAGAACGATAAATGATATTGATATGAATCAATGCAAACTTCTTTTCTTTATGCTGTATCTGATGCTGAACCTGGGATAAAATAGGTCTTCGTAAAAGTGAATTCGTCCTAAGTGAATTTTCGAAAAGCGGGAGATATTCGTATAAGAAAAGAGGATCGTCTCCATTAACTTATTGAGTTGAGCATTATTTTTTTGGTTTATTGTGGTATTTATATACAGACAAATGTTATATGGTGCTGTCGAGTTCCAGACCTGCCCTCGTTTGTTGGGCTCATTTACGCACAATTACCCACGGAAATCGCATGGATTCATTTTTCTCCCACTACTGACAGGTTAAATTGCATAGAAAACCGGATTATCCAGTTCTCGGTAATAGTTAGACTACATTTAATACAAAACGATTAGGAAAACCAAATTTTTCTCAATCTAAATGTAATAACGGAAAGGTATTTATGGAGAGCCATTATCACATGTGTCCTGTTTGGATATGACATTTTCTGGTTAAATAATGGATTTTAAGTAAAAAGCATGATTTTGAATGCTAGGTTTTAGTAGGTACATGCTTAAATTATTGGCGCTACACTGTTTTATTATTTATTTTCTATTATTTAGCTGTGTCTACAACATTCTGAATATAAGAAAAAATAGATTTGAAGATGAACGACTTAATCTGTGCGTTCTGATTAAGTAACAGAAAAGGGTGAAGGATAAAACAGAGTGACGGAAGAAAGAATAAAACTGCATCCACATCGCTGCAGTTTGAGATACAGAAAGGAATAAATGAATAAAAAATGTAAACGATGATATGTTGTTTAAAATAAGGAAACAACTAAACAACTTTAAATAATTTGTATAATTAGATTTTCTTTGAATTGTTCGGCAAATAAATGACAAGTGGAAAATAATTATCTAACGGGTTTTGTTCTTGTGAACAGTGTTTCTCAACCTTTTCTTTCCTTGTAGTCCCTTTTTGTTGTGAAAAACACTTCTGTCTCATATAAGCCAGAATAGGAATTTCATGTAACAGGAAATATATTTATTTAAAAAAGAAAAAAAAATATCGCAGAAAATATAAATTCCGACAAAAATATTGAATGAAGAACAGTTAAATTAAATTTTAACCATATTACAGGATAACATCTAAGCATCTAAAAAAGGCCTTGCCTGTAAAAAAAAATATTAATAGCTAACGGTGGAAATATTCAGCAACGGTGCTTTTATAATACAATTAAAGCAATGCTTTCCAAAACTAACTCTATCATATTGTAACACGATGTGTCGCATTAAATGCATAAGAATTGCTTGTCTGAAATAAACGAAAAATAAATTAAACGAAAAATAAATTAAACGAAACCTTTTTAACGCCACACAATAAAAAAACTCTTTCAAATCAAGTTGAAAATATAATTTATTATTAGAGGAAATCATTGAATTGTATTTAAATAATTTCTGCGTTATTTGCCTTTTTATATAAAATAAAGCAGTTTGTGTTTGCGGAAATTTGCACCAGTGGAAAAAAAAATAGAATTTGTAAGCTCACATAGTTTCCTTAGGCCATATCCAGGCCCATTTAAAAATTGATCAGGGCCGACATAAAGAAACACTGTTCTAGAAGGACTTCTCCAAATTAAATAATTTTTTTATGAAATTATTTGTTAGGAAGGGAAGGGGCAGACATACAAATGCAAGCGATAGTAAATACTGCAGATGTTTGAACGCTGAAATTTAAAATGTTAAAATGTATTTTATTTTTAGACGTGTTTGGGCATAGGGTCGAACAGATTCATTCATAGTTTTTTATCATTTTTATTAAGTATTCCACATTGGAAAAATAGAAGATCTACAAAGTAATGTGAAATATTATAAAATGTTAAAATGTACGAAATTAGTAGTTTAAAAATTATTATTTACTTCAAACTGTTATTAATAAATTCATTACATATTTATCTAAATATACCAAAATTGAATTTCATTTTAATTGGATTCAAATGAAAATCAAGCAAATAAAATAAATCACTTTTCTCAGTTAATTGATGATAAATGATTAATGTTATTAATGATTAGTAATATATTGTTGAATTAATTTTTATTAATAAAAAAAAAAAAAAATTCAATTCGTCTCAACACTTGATTGGCGGCAAAATCTCGTCATCATACATTTGAAATGGATAGAAAGAAACTGTAATTTCTATGCTTACAATATATTTTCTTCCACTTCTCACTTTTGGAATTCTTGTATTCAAGTCAAGTTTGTTCTTCACATATTTTAATATCAATCGTTATTTTCTGTCTTCTTCTGTTCCGTTCTTTTAATTTCATCGTTCTTTTATAATATTTTTCTTATATCCTTTAGTACAATTTAAACTCCCCGCCTTCGTGGATTTGTTGCCTTGCTTGTGATGAAATGATTCAAATTAATCTGTTCAATTAATTAGTATTAATAACGTTATTAAAATAACTTCTATTTCAACTTAGTTTACTGAGTACAGGGCGGGTACTAGGCTAGTAGATTTCAAAAGAGTGACCTTTAAATGTCTAAAACAATATGTTGGACACATGTAAAAACGTCCGTTTTCACCAATGACTTTCGCGAACGATTGTGTTTCAAATTTATTTCCAAAAGCAGCAAAACGGAAAAGCGAAGCGAAATCGAATTTCAGATTTTTGATTACTTCCCGCATTCCACGAGTGACCCTTGGCTCGACGACGAGCCGATTTTATCCTGCAGGCAAGTCGAATTCGGTCAAATCAGATTATCTTGGTTTGATCTTTGTTATCGCCTCGTCTTCACGATCGCTCCGAACAAATAGCACGGAATATGATCTATACAGCCGAGGATGAAAATAATGATTGCTTTCTTATCTCTTTTCTTTTCTTTTTTTCAGAGATTCCTACGCCAGAAATTCTAGGTTTTCTCTGACATTTTTGCAAAGAAACAATTTTGTAAAATCATCATCATCATGATCATCATCGGTCCTATGAGCGGGTTTGGCTGGAGACACTTCACATATGAGCAACTGGCTATTTCCCAACACATGTCAGCGTTGAGATCCGGAGACGCATTCATTCAAGCGTCGCGTGTCTTGGGCATGAAGACTTTGGTAAGTAGACTTGGCGGAGTACATCCCTCTCCAGATCACTTCAGAAGCGATATTCTCCAAACTGAATGTTTGTCTTGGTCACTGACACGTGGCCGTTGATGTCACCGTTCGGCTGTCACTTTCTGTCCAGCAAGTCCTTCGCTCAACGACGCGGTGTCATCACCACATTAATCTGCCTCTATTATCCTCTACCTCAGTCCACTTCATAGCGTTAGATAGATTATGACGCTAAGAGAACCAAGCGTTAGGTGTACTGTGTTAAACATCAACAATATCCCACATAAAATATAGACAAAGGAATTTAACAAGATTTAATACAGAAAATATAGAATATGAATCTAATCAACGTGGATTCCGAGATGAAATCCGGTCTCAAATGAATGACAAACGCAGGAATGACATATAGAAAATAAATGTATTAACGTAATAATACAATTGGTAATACGGTTAGTACATCCAGAAATACGGTTACTAGCAATAATAATAATATATATATATATATATATATATATATATATATATATATATATATATATATATATATAGTCAGAAATTCAGTATCGAAGTAGGACATCCTTCTGAGTCTACGTGCTCGCAACTGTGACTCCTACAAAGCGGTTACCTCACACTCTCACTCCCGGGTATTCACCGGCAGCAATACAAGTACACACTGGGCGAGTCCACTTGTATGAAAAAAGGGTGGACCCCATAACAAATATAAATATAGCGAGGCTCGTGGATTAAGAGTAACATAAAAGGGGTTTTGAAAATAGAAATTTCATTTTCCATAAATAAATAACATAGTTTTCAATGAAATCAACTCACAATCTAATGTGTATTACTATGGAAATATATTTTTTTTATTTATGCATAGTATGGTGCTTCACGCTGCGCGTTTTTAAATGAGAGTTTGCTACATTTGTATAAAGTTAAGATGAGCTTCACGTTTCTCAAACTAATGAGTCATCAGTTGAATAATTTCATTATTTTTGTTCACAAATAATATTACGTTTTGAGTTCTATGATTTTTATAATCTTCATATATTGATTTTAGTTACGTCTTCTGCTTTTCTTCTATATTTTCATATACGATTCTACAGCTGGTGTTTTCGCTTTTAATCATATAATGAAATTTCAATGGTCAATGTGATTAATGGCGAAATAACTTCTTAAACAAAGCTTAATGAAATATTAATTTACTATCAATTCTTGAAGAATAAGATCCATAAATTCGAATTGTGTGAAATGGAAGACAAGTGCCAAGTACTTTCGACAATTTCAAATTGTCATCTTCAGAGCACAATTTTCATATGTATAGGCAAATACTAAGAAGAACAATGTTAAGACCGAAAGATATTTTAAAATGTATGTTATTTATTAAAAGCTGAATATATGTTTTGGAGCGTGCGATGTCGCGACGATAAAGTTCTTGTTCAAATCGATCAGGTGAGAATTTTTTTGAAATTTTGAAAAATGAAAAATCCATACTATTCAATAATACATGCATACACACACACACACACACACACACACACACACATATATATATATATATATATATATATATATATATATATATATATATATATAAGTCAAGTATATGACTCAAGTACTTTTTCATGAACCCCTAGGCAATATTTATACTGAAATAGACAGAATCGTGATGGGATCATCTTTGGACCCCGTTTTAATTAATATATGGCACATTTAGAAAATAAAGTACATAATGGCCCTATTAATCCCCCCTATATATGTAA
Source organism: Acanthosepion pharaonis (assembly GCA_903632075.3). Lineage (NCBI taxonomy): Eukaryota > Metazoa > Mollusca > Cephalopoda > Sepiida > Sepiidae > Acanthosepion > Acanthosepion pharaonis. The sequence goes on along the minus strand of CAHIKZ030005252.1, from coordinate 810,354 downwards.
TATATATATAGAGAGATGATATTTTCATTTCAGCTAAAAAAATTAATCAAATTACACAACTTTAAAACAAATCTGAAAGCCAGTCCTTGCTCCAATTTACACTAGAAGTCATTATTAATAATGTTTTATTCCAGCACACATAATGTTACTACTTCTCTATATAGAAAACCTACTAGCATTAACTCGTGTCTTATTAATTATAATACTGACTTCCACAATTGGGTATAAGTTAGCCCGTTATAAAAAGCATAATCCAACGCACACAAATATATATCTTCTTCGAAAACTCTAGTCTATAAAGAATTACATAACATCAAACACACACTCGTTAATAATGTACTCCCTTATGCCGTCATTGATCAATAAATTAAGATGTATCTCAATAAACGTTATAATACAACAAATATGATAATATTAATATATTAATAATAATTGTAACAATTATGGTGTAAGGTAAATTAAAAATTATACTATTAATTTATACAATTGTAATCATATGCATAATAATTACAAACATGATGAAACAACACTCAAAAACGTAAAAGGTAGAAATGTTAAACCCATTAATAATAATAAACAAGTTAATCTCATCTATATTATAAAAATTTCAAGCCTGAAAGTTTCCAATAACCGTACAACCACACAACTAAATCTTCTCCAAAATAAACAATGTAAAATATCAAGGTATATGCCCATTCCCAGATGGTATCTTTGATACTAATAATAAACCCACTACATATATTTGTTTTACTACAACCACGCTCTTCCGTAGACTTACGTGTCACCTTTCTGATCTTAGTTCCATTAAACAACATTTCTTAGAAAAAAACTGATGATGGCTCAATTGAGCCGAAAGTTTAGGTCAAGGAACAACATAATAAAATATATACGCAAATTGTAGAGAATTTCTGTCTTTCTGTTTTCTCCCGGAATTAAAGCATATATACGAAGTTTAGAACAACTCCCGATCAAGCATAATAGACATTCGTTGTCTGTTATATTTAACAATATATATATATATATATATATATATATATATATATATATATATATATATATACAGAGAGAGAGAGAGAGAGAGAGAGATTATAAACATACTAGTAGAAAGCACAAATATAATAACTACATCCACCCGTAAAAAAAAAATTAAAAATAATGGAAGCTTTAATAATAAAAAAGAAAAGGCCAACTCTTAACAATATTAACTACGAACAAAGCCACAATGTGCTAACCTTATTCGGAAATTAAAAACATCCCTACTACATATTAAGACATACACATAATGCACACACTCAGTTAAGCTGAAAAATAGAATCATCCTTGATAATGACTAAAGGTATTACCGAAAGCGCTCAGGAAAATAAAGCATTTGGGCAGTTTTTACTCACTCTTTGTCCAGAAAAGAGAGCTCTAGTTCGAACACAAGAAAAATTAAATAAAAAAGCTTAATTGTAGAACCATGTCTAGTTTTTAATGAAACATGCATAAACGAAGGTTTGCTGCCTAAATATACAAGAATATATATATATATATATATATATATATATATATATATATATATATATATATATGTATGTATGTATCTATGCTTGTATGTACAAATTAAAAGTTGCATATCATATTAAATAGGGGATATCACCAATTTGTGGTCATATAATTAGTCTGACAAATGCAAAGGTGACCGTCCAGTTTTAACACAAATACAACTTACAACTGTAATTCGATCTTCTCTGATTGTAATTATATGGGAACATTCGGAAACATTTCAAATTCCCCGAAGCACCAAAATTATATCACCGAGCAGCAACATATAGCCAACCTTATACTAGTCAAAAACGTTTTCTTGTATCTTCTTGAGTAATCTAATCCGTGTATAATTTGATTGTAATCTAGCGCTGTGATAGATAATCTGGCCAAACAGATAAGCGTTAATCATGGGTGTCGAAAACATGGAGTTAGATCCGTCATGCATCATTATACTGTGCTATGGATGACTACATTACTTGGAGGTCGTTAAAACGCAGCGAAAAGGACACTGTTATTAATTCCAGGTTTGACCAAGTGGAAGCAGTTTGCTTTTATAATGAAAACTGATGACCGCTGACAATGATACACTGGAAATAGCAACCACTTTGATAGTTGATGTTTGAAAATATCGGAGATATGGTAGCATCTAAAAACATTTCCGTAACAAATAAACGAAGGAGAATCATGTTAATATTGTCTTGCACTGCGTTAACGTAGTATTAAATACTATTTATTATTCAAAAATATCTGTATTGGATGAATATCCTTCTGTTTCTATATTAGATTTTTTTTTAGTACAAACATCATTTTAAGCCAAGTAACAGAAAATCAATCACATAACACAGTTATACAAAAAAAAAAAACTGAAATCAAATAAGTATTCAGTTGTTTGTTCTAAATGGTCAGTTACTGATAATCACGTGATCTAATTTAGGTTGTGAATTCCAGTCTGTCTCACTGGGTGCTCCATAATTGTGGCCTTATACATCTAAGCTACGCTTAGTGAATCATTTTAGGGCACATTGACGTGCTATAACGGTTAGCGAGTTTGTCTCAATCGATCATTTACAAATGAGTAGTGAGTTAGATACTCATTGAGTGCTTTTTAGTTCCGGTCTTTTGCTACATATATGCTTTACCTAGGAAATCATTCTCAAATAGTTTACATAGAAGGAATGTTCAGAAGGCTATAAAATACTGAATCAGTCTCTTTCCAAATGTAATGCTGTTACTTTGTTTCCATAACAATTTATTGTAAACTCATTGTAATATTTGCAAACATAATTAAAATGATTCCCTTTTGACTAATTTCCAATTTTATCCATCTTTATTAAAGCATACCAGGCTTAATATTTAACAATAATATTGAAAATAATATGAAACGTATGTGGTTATGTTTTATCTGCTTTTAAAGAAATTCATTCAAAATTCTTATATTTACCAGTTCTTGATCAATGAAAGGAGGAGTCAATCATATTAACTTATATTTTTAGTATTTGTATCTTTATTCTCACAAATAATATTTCTTTACTTTATTTTTGTTAATACAATTTATCTTTATTATTACATTATATATATTTGTTTTATTTTTATTATCGCTAATAATCATTTTTATTATGTTTATTTTTTTCTATATATTTGTTTTTATTTTTACATTTTTTATTTTCTTCACACTAATAATTTATTATTATATTTATTTTATTGTCATTTCCACTAATATTTATAATTTTTGTTCTCATTAGTATTTATTTTTATTATATTTATTTGTATTATTATTCTTACTAAAATTTATTATTATTTTCCTTCTCGCCAATATTTATTTTTTATTATATTTTCACTAATATATTTGTTTTTAATATTACGTGTATATTTTATTATTATTCTCAGTAATATTTATTATTTATTATTATATTCATTTTTATTATTATTCTCACAATATTCATTTTTATATATTTTTTATTATTATTCTGTCTATTTTTATTATTATATTCATTTTTATTATTATTCTCACAATATTCATTTTTATATAATTTTTATAATATTTATTATTATATCTGTTTTATTATTATTCTCTTTTTTATTATATTCATTTTTATTATTATTTTCACTAAGATTTATTTTATATAATTTTTATTATTATCATCTAATTTTTATCATTATATAATGTGCATTATGATAATTCTCACTAATATCTATTTTCATTATATGTCTTATTTTATTATTTTCTGTCATATACTAAATAATCATAATATTCGCATACAAAACTCTTGAAGTCCTTCTTTTCTGTCCTCAACTTTACAGAATGTTTGATATATAATATTGTAGTTTCCAATTTTAAAACTAAAAAAAAAAATGCTATATCTCTGGGTTTTCACCACTCACCAATGGCTTTTCAAATTTGGATCAGGCTGTGTACCCAGCATCGTTTCAAGAAATCACATATGTGGTAATATATACAGAAATCAAATTCCGTCGTGTTTTAACGTTGCAAAATGTAAATAAACAGATACATCGAAACACTGATTAAACGCTGTCAATATGGCGACCACTTAAAAACTCAGATAATTATAGGACGTTGAGAGCTTAAAAGACTTTTTAAAAATCATTCGTACTTTAGAAAAATGTGCTACGGCATAGATATTGACATATACCTAATCATAACAAGTCGCATTTACTTTTTAAAATGGATATTGAGACAACAGGTTATACGCCACTAAAATTCCAATTAGGAATTGTGCATGAATTCACGGAGGATAATTTTAGGCAACAATTAGAAATACTCAGGGAAATGTATGAACCTAACCCCTTGGATACTGTATAGATACAATCGAGAAAGTTTTTTTACATTTGCCCACTTCCAAAATCTGTCACACAGGCGGGATATGGTTAGATTCTCATTGTACCGGCGCTACATTCTTGGAGGGTACTTGAACAAACTATATTCCTTGGTTTAGCTGATTATAACCTGCATGAACCACGCCAATTATCTCTGTTTTCTATCGGTGAGAAGTAACATTCAATCAAAAAGATTATTCTCTTTCACACGCACAAACATATATATATATATATATAACTCTTTGGGGGATTTTAACGTAGGCTTATCATCTCTCAGTTGCGTCTCTGTCCTTGAACAGAGTGCGCTTAGGGGCTTCTCTCTCAAAGGACAGAGGGGCAACTGAGGAAAATTATACTGAAGAGGTGCCCAGCCCTGGGGAACAGCTGCCCGAGGCCATGCCCTCCCATTGCACAAGAGGGAGGGATCGGTGCTCGCACCGAGGCCCTCGCAACCGACGGTTGCGATAACTTTTGTCCCTGCCCAGTGTACGCACTCGGGTCCACACATTAATCCGACCTTGTGTCACATTTCCTTCTCGTGGGGAAATGAGTTAACACCGTATATACATATATATATATATGTGTGTGTGTGTGTGTGTGTGAACTAGTAATAATCTCATAAGTATAAGAAATTATACTCGTCCGGAAAACATTCGGAAAAGGGGAAAAAAAGGTATAAAAGGAAAGAACCAAGAACATGTACGTTAGCCGAAAATAATCGTCTGGCATCCAAGTTCAAAGTACAAAGAAAAAAATACCCGATACAAGTAAGCAAAATAACTAAATAAAGTTCTCAGTACGTTAAGTAGAGTAGGCCTAGTTAAATCTAAAGAGCCAGACAAACCTACCAAGGTTTGACCTAAGGATCGTCAGTGAATTCTGGCTCTTTAGGTTAAACTAAATATATATATATATATATATATATATATATATATATATATATATATATATATATAAATATATATATATATATATATATATATATATATATATATATATATATATATATATCTTTTAGGTTTAACTACCCCCACACACACATATATATATATTAATAGATTCTATATTTTTGACTGCGTTTAGCATGACTAGTATTTTCTCTGATGTCACGTAAATATTAATTGGAGCATGCTTTAAGAAAAATGGACGAAGTTTTTAAATAACCGCAAATGGAATCATTTAATTCAGTTTCCAAGAATTTTCCATGAGTCCGCTTTACTTAGTTGTTGTTGAATAGCAGACGAATTTACTTATGGAAAATGATCGACTCAGTATTCCATCGTTCTGAATGATCCCGGCTATGTATGATCAAATTAGTTAATGGTCAACCTGACTTCCAGTTTTCAACCAATTAGAATTAACTAAACTAGATTTATTTCGGAGTTTTGGGTACAACGACCTTTCGCTGCAATGCTGTCATTTTTTCATGCTTCTGTCATAATACTGTCCAAATATCTTTAAATAATAAACTAAACTTAACGCCTAATTAATTTAGCAGAATAAGACTCAGTTGCATTTTTCTTTCTTCGTTTTATATTGCGACGGTTTAAGATGTTGCTTGATCTTTAATATCTGCAATTCTACAATCTCAACGTCATTATTCCAAGCGCCTCGTTATCAGCAGACATTAGTTTTCATTATCGTCGCAACGGTCTTCCATCTTAGCAAACATTTTAAATTAACGAGTGGGTCCTTTCCCGAGTTTTTATTAGAATAAAGTAGAGCTCTATAACCCGATATAAGAAACCATTATGGAATATACATCTGGCTTCCAACATAATGGTTCATGAAGCAGTTCAGATTAAACGTTACGTGAGGTTACTTGATATCACTGTGTTTGGTTACTAGCAGAAATTACTGGCTTTAAATTGCACAAGAAAATGTAACAAGACATTTATGATCGGTGTAAAGAATGGTTATGTTTGCCGGGTACGTCTAGCCGTATCTGTTTCTACCCTGAAACAGAATTTGCTGCTTGTGAAAATATCCAATGATTCGAAATGTCTTGATATCATGATAATCAAGGTGGATTAATCTACAGTTGTATTTACATTAAAATGATATCCGGAGCTCATTGCATCATTCAATGATATTACTGATTTTACGAATTAAATGAGTTGAAGAAAACTTATCTGTATATATTTCTGAGAAAACTTCTTTTTTAATTATTTACATTTTTTATAATGTTCGGTTGTTATCCTCACGTTTGTTGCCATATTCACGACGTTTCGGCCGTTGTAAGATCCTGTCTTCTTCAGGTGATTGGAATTTCGAATTGAACTCTTTATTTCGTTCATTGGAGTATTTTAGTTCCACATATATCAGTTATTTCCCTTTCACTAAACTCTGCAAGATTTTTTTCCACCTCTGCTGTAGCTCGGTATTGAACTCACATCTCTTTCGATCAAACCACTTGATTACTTCAACCAATGCTTTTATCCAATAACCCACACAAAATTCCAATCACCTAAAGAAGGCAGGATCGTACAACGGCCGAAATGTCGTGAATATGGAACATAGATGAAGAAAATATTTCGAACAATGTAAATAATTTAAGAAAATGTCTATATCGTATTTGAATTTCTTTCGCAAACATTATCGACTGAATTTGATTAGACAAAAGTTCAATCTGAAATTCCTTTATTAACAAAATGTTTATTTTCATTGTCTCGTCTGTTTTACCTTTTATTAATTTGAGAAAGAATTTTGCAAAGAAAATATTCTGGCGTTTTCAGATTGTTTTCATTATACGTTATTTACTCATTTCAGTGGCAAAATTTCAGTCATGCGCCTTGCTGTCTAAAAACACATGGTTTTATTTTCCCTTCATTATTTTTGTTTTGAAGAAAAACATTATCAGCAAATAAACATCAGTAGCGCGTATAACTGGGAAACAAGGACAGCAGACATTTTATTTTTATTTGCCGTTCCATATTTTTAAACGATGCAATTTTATCCATTTTTTAATGTCATTGGTGTTCGTTTTGAAATTACCACCACAAATATTATCTAAAGACATCATTGAAAAAAAATACTAAGCTTCTATCTGGATCATTTTCTACTTTATATTTCAACCAATCTGTTTAATTTGTATTTAATTCCCCCCTCCCACGCACGAGGTTAGGTTGTGACAAAAATTCGGTTTAATGTGGAGAGCCCAAGCGCGTACATCCAGGCTGGAACAAAAATCCCCACTCCCGGCAACCGTCGGTTGAGCTTGCCTCGTGGCGAGCACCGATCCATCTCTCTGGTGCAATGAGACGGCACGACTTTGGGTAGCTTTTCCCTAGGGCTGGGTACTACTCAGTATAATTTTCTTAATTTACCATTCTGTTTAATTATATTTCAACATAGCCAAATTTCGAATTAGCTCCAAACCAGAAAATAACAAAATAAATATTAATCAGTTTTATTTACCAATTTCAAGTTCAAAGAGAAAGAAATGGCTTCTAATAATGATGTTGACGAATTTAAAGAAACTTGATTTGATTCGTTTTCTCCGGATAACGAACCGAATGCCGGTAAAGTCAAGCTATAAATTATTTTTAGATTGTAAGATGTTTTTAAGAGGTAATTATTTAGTGATACAACTCTTTTATTAACTCATAGTTAGGATAGGAAGAGGTGGATTCATGCCTTTCCCAAGGGTTTTTACGTGTAAGTGAATATAACGATCCAAACAGGAAATTGAAACTCAGCTCTCAGATTAACATTTCCGAGCCGTTATCCATTACACCACCCGCACATCCAAATTTAAAGCTCTTGGCATATCCAGCAGTCACCCATTTAGGTACTGACCATAGTAGAAGTTGTTTAAATAAGGTGAAAAAGAAAGAAAACGTTCATCTTTTTTTCTTTTTCTTTTTTTTTTGCAAATAGCGATTATGTTTATGATGTTGACGTAATAATTCATTTAGAATAAAAGTAATGGTAAAAAAAAAGTCGACAAATAACAGGAGTAGATTATCAGCAATATTGGAATGAATAAATAGATGCCTGTATCGTTAGGTCGGGAATTTGTAAAGTAGATTGTTGATAAGTATGTAATGCGTTGTTTCCTCTGTTATTTGAATGTCAGATTTTACTCTTGATGCACAATAGTAATATCAACTGTCTTTTTCAGAGGTTAAGTATAAATGTGATTTTTATTTCTATTTTCTATACATTCCATTGATGCCCACTTAACGGTATCCTTAGCATCTTTCTGTGGAAACATATTTCTGTTACTTCAAGTCTCCTTTTCATCTAACTACCATTAAATAAAATTATAAATATTTTCCGACGTATTAAACACACACAAACACACACACAATTATATATATATATATATATATATATATATATATATATATATATATATATGTTTCATCATCCTCGAAGATAATGATCAGACATAGTATTATGACCAGTGATATGTAGAAAGGATGATAGCTACTTGTTTGCAATAACTCTGCATGCCAGTGTCAGAATTATATGAGCCGGTGAGCCTGTAGCCAGTAATTCATCTTCAGGAACGTTAATGAAAGATTAGAGTGACTTTGATAAAGGCAAAAGATAAATAGAGGAAATTCCAAGCAGTTACTAAGATGAGTATATGGCGTAAGTATCTCATGCGTTAGACTTGTGTAATGAATTTTATCCTGTCATTATGTAATGTGACTACATACCTATGCATAGATACACACACACACACACACACACACACACACATATATATATATATATATATATATATATATATATATATATATATATATAAATAAATTAATTGATTTAAAATATGTTTTTTTTTCGCTACACAGTTCCAACCATGTTTCAAAAATAGAAGCTAAAAACCCGAATTTAATTTTTGCAATTAAATTAAAAGCATTAGTTCCATTTCATCTTTAAGCGAATTTTGGAGTAACTTTAAAAAATTACCGGGTTTTAAAGACACAGCTAAAATCACGTTTCCATGGTTACAGAATATTCTATTTAAATTGAGCAAGGGATGTCTAGATTAATGCTCTGTAAATTTACATTGAGCACTATTTTGTAAAAATAAAAATATCTATAAGAACACCGGATTTTATATCTTACTGTTCTTTAAAAGTGAGGTCGAGTAAAGAACGAAAAATGTGATTTGATTTTACAAATGGGCATATAACCCTATTTTGTTTCATTTCGTTTTCGATTGCCAACATGATTTGGGTTTTGCGAGCATCTCGATTTCATTGTGGAACCGCTTATCAAGCACAACGAATCGGTAAATACAACACAAAGAGCGTCGGCCCGGCCTACCTGCTGATCTGAACCCACGCGATGTCTTTTTGTGGGGATTACTAAAATAAAAGCTATACACTCATCGCCCCCGATCTATGGAACAATCAAAAGATGTCATTCTTCCAGAAATTTCTGTCACTTCACATTAAATGATCTGTCGAGTTATGAACAAATTCCGTGAACACCTTCAACAGTGTGTGGAAAGTAATGGCGCCCACTTGAGTGATTTAATTTTTAAAATAAAATGAACTCGAATTGCATTAGATGAACATTACGAAAATAAAATCACATTTTTTCTTCTTTACTCCATTTCGTTTTAATTAAGCCTACAAATGCGTCAGATCGTTTTACAGCAACTTTTATAAGAACCGAAAGAAATACATTCCAGGAATGTCACTGGGAAATCTAAGTTTAATTACCTGCACACTATTGCAAATGGCCGCTATAATCATCATAAAGATATACATTTCATGAAAACTCGATGGCATTTGTGCAAACTTCCTCAGAACTAGTTTTGCTGTAATTCATTTCGGTAATGTTGTCCTGTACTGTTTGGAATTTGTGATGGCAGCAATTCATAGTTTTCTCAAGACAATTTCCTATTTTTGAAATAAGTAAAATCCACAGTTGGCTAAATCTGGACAATAAAGTGGTTGTTAATTTAGTTATTTCTAACACCTAAATCATAATCCACAGTAGAATTTTAACGGCAGGGCTGATTTCTGGCCTTTACCTACCAAGGGATTCACAGAATCTTTCGATCACTTTAAAATAAACAAGTGGTTTTAGAGTGTGTATTTATGCTCAAAGAAACACACATCCATATTCTAGAACTTCAAGAGACTATTTTCGACGGAGGGAAATTATTTGATGCTTACTGCACTTATTTTTATATATTGTATTTTTACGCTATTTATAAACATGAGAAACTCCGACACCAACCATCTTGAGTATTTACTGAATAAAGTGGTAAAGACCAATAAGGGTGTAGGAAAAACATATTTTAAAAATATGTAGGACAGATAAAAGTTGACTCTAGATTTGAAGAGATTAAGTTTGGTGTGAACTGGGAGGTATCCTATCTGGAGTTTTTTTTCTATGATGATAAAAGTCCTCGGCAAGTGGCGGCTTTAGTGGAACTTCCGTCTTACCTGTGGAATATAAAGGGAATAATGATGAGGTGACAATGTATAAGTGGCATAGCGGATCTTAACTCTCTTGGCCTGGACATTAATAAACGTCTGAACATAAAGTAGAGTAACAAGACGTTAACAAAGTTTGCTTCGTTGGAAATAGTTTGCAGCTTGGAAAATGTTTCATCATCCCAAATCCTGCATAAATGCTATTTTTAAAATCAAGTGTTGGATAACTATTGGTCTGATCTCTTGTAAAGATGGCGCACAGAAGTAGGAAACAGATACTTTCTATAGTGCTGAATAGAAACGAATTAATTTTTTTTCCAGCATATTTAATGAAGTATCGTATATAAGAGTACAAGCTGGCGTGAATTTGAGTACAAACAGACTTTCTAAGACATTATTCTCATTCAGAATCCAACTATTTGTCATGACTGGAGAAAATACAATATCTACTCAGTTCACGGATGTATAGAAAACACCATGTGTTATCATAGCTAACGATCCTGGAAACATAGTTGCATTATTCAAATTATGAGATCAATCGTGAAACCGCTTTTTTTATCCGCATCAATATTTGATGTCAAGTCTTTGATGGAGGAATATATTCTTCTTCCTAAATACTGAAATTAGAATATGCCGAATTAATTGCCTATTCATAATCAGTTATATTCTCAGTTGCACACTTAACGTATCATCTTAGCGAACCAAGTTTTACAATCCCTGTACATATGTTTTGGGCTTTTCAGAGCCTTTGTCATGATGCATATCATAACGCCTTTTCTTGTTACAACTGTCATCCTCCTCCCCAAAAATATAAAATTTTCGCAGTATATTAGCTGGAAGCAATTTTAAAGAGTGAAACTACAATAGAAATGATACTAACCGAAAAACAAAAACAAACATGATGTTAATCCGTTACTTTAGATTCGTTTCCCGCCTACAGGAAAACATGATCCCATACAACTTCGTTTAGAGTTCAACAAGCAATGACTCGCCTGATCATTATCTTATAAAGCCATATTCTGAAGAAAATGCATGAAGCAGCAAGAATAGAAATAGACATTTACCCAGCAACAGATTATGGCTGCATGAGCGTGACACACACACACACACACACACACACATATATATATATATATATATATATATATATATATATATATATATATATATAATAAAAGGCTTAAACACTAATATTCCATGGTCATAATTTATTCCATTGGAATCGTAAATACGATCCAATTCCTCAGACATACAAATTCAAAAAGAAAACAGAAAAACCAACTCCGGAAATAAAAACAGAATTTAGAGAGAGTGTAAGTATGAGGGTGTGGGACGAATGTTACAGCGAAGAGGGTGGGTATTATATTATTATTATATCCTTAATCTGTCCTGACATTGAGTTCTAACTGGATTCTATCCTCTTGAATTTTTATACAAAAAATATACATGTATATGTATGCACCTATGTATATATATTTATATATTTTGCATATGTATGTGTGTATTTACCACTAATATTATCTATCTATCTATCTATCTATCTATCTATCTATCTATATATATATATATATATATATATATATATATATATATATAATAAAAGGATAGCAAGTGAATAAAGCCAACCACAAATACACTTGTCAGCGCCAATCAGACAAAAACGAACAACTACCGTGACACACACTCATACGATGGGTAAATTATTGCTTGTTTTATAATTTTAATTTCGCGCATGGAAAAAAAACTGAATTCATAGATTTTTGCTCGGCTTTATCGATTATTGATTTTTTTTAAATTATCGATTTTTTACGTTAAGAACCTATCTCGTACATGTACAATGTATGCACCAAATTTGTTCAAAATCGGTTGGATGGAACTCGAGTGAAAAGGTATATCATAGACAGACAGACAGACAGAATCTTCTGTTTTATATATATGTAGATATAATATAGGGCCATAAATTCACAATGTAGAGCGTTAATAGGTAGATATCGACAAATAAACTACAGTATTAACAGTATTTTGAATATGAATCCGTTAAAATTGAAAAAAAATCATACGGCCGGTCTAAGGGGAGTAACTTCACAATAGTTAGAAAGAAAGTAGAGGTAAATAGAAATAAATAAAGGTAGTATTATACAAGAAAATAAGGAAAATGATGAATAAGTATTAGTTAAAATAAAGAATGAAAAATAGAGAAAAAATAGAAATAAGTAATAAATAAAATATAAAATTCAACTATGGAGGGCAAAGTAAACACGGTGGAAGGTGTGTTATAGGGTACAGTTGGTTACAATTTTTTTTTTTTTGCCTCATTGAAGTAACGTTACTTTTATATTGAGTCAACGGATAAAATTATTGTAAAACGAACTATAATTATCTAGTAGTTACCAAATAAAAAGCGTAGATAGAAAAAAATATAAAGCCAGAAAAATTTAAAAAGATTTTCGATTCTGATTAGATTGATTTATTTAGCATCTACGGTAATACCCCCGCTAACCTGCCACTAACACATTTCTTTCATATTCAGTTTAATTCCTTGCACGATCCTAGCATTTAACAGTTATTATAGCCCAGACATTTGTTATTTTTTTTTTAATTTTACTTTGTTTTATTATAAGTAAAATTAAAAAAAAAATAAACCCCGGGCTTCTTTTTACCCTTTCATAGTATTTTGACCCAAGTTTGGGGGTTAACTATTTATTCATAGCTTTGACCCTAACAGTTGCTACCATCCTGGGTCATAGTAGACCTCAATACCTCCTGATCAGAGGCCTTTCTGTTGGACGTATTTTATCGTCTTACCCAGGACGCGGATGTAGTTTATCGTCATAGCCAGGACGTAAATTAACATTGATTGACATCATTATCCTTTTTGCCAAACCATATTTTACAGATGTTCATTGCATATATCTAGTAACTATATACATTAATATAATATTTACAGTACGTACATATATATCTTAATATATACGGGTATGCTTATTTTATTTATTTGCAATCTCTCGACATTTTACTCATGTCAGTCAAATATCTATAGACGTATATATAGACGTATATATGTTGTTTTCTTAATATTCAGTTTGTTTTCTGTAATAGATATAAAATATTTATATAAAATAGTCTTCATTCGGTTGTTTATTTTAGGAATGATTCTCATCGATATAACTATAAATCTTTACTGGACATTTGTGGAGTCTTTTCCATGGCGCCTGAGTTTAATAAAAAAATTACTTCCTTGAATTCGAACATGAAACCCCGTTTCCCCCAGGTGTTTTCGGAATTCCTCCATTTTTCTATAGGTTTGCTAACTATTTTCTACTCAAAACCTCAGAGGAACCTAAGAATATTTATCATTTGCCGCTCACGTCGAGCATCGAAATTCGCCTCTCCTCATCTATCATATTTTGTCGCCATTTTACGACATTATTCTTTCGACTATACGTGCTGTCCAAACACGGTCTCCATAAGCAGACTCCTTCTCACTCGCTCCTTTGTTCCCTATTTTTTCCTTCTTTTCAATTTTCTTTTTTCTTTGCCGTTAGAATTTCAACCGACAATTTCCAAGTCCCATGCATCATCGTAGGGACGCAGTGACAATTTCAAATTCACCAGGCTGTACACATCGTGCGTTGATTACCAATAATCTTCCTCAATGACAGCGTCTGTGTTATGTGTTTTCGAGAAATGTCTGTTATCAAAGACGGTCACTGTCTCTTCGAAACTCTAGTAAAGCTAACATTATCCTTAAAAAATAAAGACAGATTTTTCGTCTACGCTAGCTTGCGAGCCAAAAGATTTCTGTTTGAATTAATCTATGTCCAAATAATGCGTTTATTTCAAATGCGACTGGTTTTTGTCAAAAGGCCCGGAATTATGGCAAAACTTAATGCTGTCATAGAATCAGCCCCTTGAATAAAGATTGAGTACTGCTTTGTCGAATGTATGAACAAGAATTATAAAAATATTGAAGTATTGATAAAGAGCTTCTAGTTACAATTATGAACTGAGTCAAGACGTAGAGTTATGCATACATATGTAAATAAATATGGAGTAAAATTATTAAAAATATACAGAGAGAATAATGGAGTGCAAACAAACAAAGAAAAACACAAGATAGCAAGAAAATGTATGCATACACGGTATAAGATACGCTCGCCTCTCTATCCTCTCTTACATTTAAGTTATATATTTGTTTTTTTCTTCTTCTTTCCTGAACACATTCCAGTCCCTTTCTTTTCATTTCTTTTGTTCTCTCTTCTTTTATTCTTCTTTCTACTCCATACTCCCTTCCTTTCTATTAAACTCAATGTGATGTTTTTTCCATCGCCATGCGCCTGCTAATTTATTTTTGAGAAAAATAATTATGTAGCGTTCTTTGTCGTTTTCTTTTAAATAAAGCGTTAAGGAGGTCATTTTTAAAAATGTGCCCCGAAGAGACCGTCAGGTCAAAACCAAGGTCGCGTATTTTTAATTGACCTCCTACTTTTAAAGTTAAGAGCAAAGTCAACATGTTAATTTTACTTTTATTTATATTTTTCTCACATGTATTGAGCACATATTAATATTACTGTTTCTTGATCTGATT
>CAHIKZ030005252.1:677500-790000 GCA_903632075.3 Acanthosepion pharaonis | reverse complement strand
TTATTGAGGAAGGAACATATTACTATAGATTTAGAGATGTATGAATTCAATATGGGAAATATCGAATACTTTTCTGTAAATTCAACAGAAATCATACATACATCCTTAAAATCCTTTCTTATCTATTCTCTCTATTCTCAATATCTTAAACCATGCATTTTACCACAGAAACAACATCAAACGTCGAGTGCATGGTGACATCTGTCATAACTAGTTTTCACGTAAAAACGCTATATTTCCATATCGGCGTTATACTGGGTATGCTTTTTTGCCAGTTATGGAAATGTCGGAGTTGAGATAGATAGATAGATAGATAGATAGATAGATAGATAGATAGATAGAATATTTAAATATATTGATTGATAGATGAAGATATTCAAATATATTGGAAGATAAAGATATTCAAATATATAGAGCGATAGGTAAAGACATTCAAATATAATTATAGATAGATAAAGATATTCACATATATAAATACATAGGTAAAGTTATCCAAATATGTAGATAGATAGTTAGAGGCATTCAAATATATACATAGATAGATAGGTAGATATATATCTAGATAGATATTCAAATATATCGATAGGTAGACATTCAAATTTATTCATAGATATTCAAATATATACATAGATAGATAATCAATAAATACATAGATATTCAATAAATACATAGACAGATATTCAAATAGATAGATAGATAGATAGATAGATAGATAGATAGACGATGAAGAGGATCTTATGCAGGGATACTCGTAACATACCGACACATTACCCACTGCACAACTACGCTGACATATCTATTTGCGACATTTGTACATCTATGTGGCTAGAACCTGTCTGTATTGTCGAAAGCAAGACGATGAATACCAGACAGTTTATGGCAGTATCAACATAACTTACTTTACAGAAATTTTATTTTTGTAATATTCACAATCAAGATCTCAAAAAGATTATATATGCAAAAAATACTGTCTTTATATTTGAAAATCTTGAATATTTTCCATATTTCCAATAAAAAATGTTGAAAATATACGAAATTGATGTCATGAATCTCAGAATATACAATCATTAATCAATATGCAAACATTTGTTCTATCATTAATATATATATATATATATATATATATATATATATATATATATATGTATGTGTGTGTGTGTGTGAGTGTGTGTACATGTATACATATATATATATTTGTGTGTGTGCGTTTAAGTGTGGAAACATGTCAAGAACGACGCGAGACAATCTGCTTCACAGTTGATCGCAATTTCCAGGTGTGAATATTGTGGTTATGCAGGAGTCAGACTGCCACCACTCTATGTTGACGTGAATGAACACTGTTATATTTATAAATGAACTATCCCTGAAATTAAAAATGTTTACCCTTAAAGGCAGCATAAATTCAAACAGATTTTTTATATATATATATATATATATATATATATATATATATATATATATATATATATATATATATTACGATCCACCTAATTTACATAGTGGAGTACCGACCGATATAAATATGGGTTGGTACCGGAAGACGGAAGAAGGAAGAAGAGATCGAATCGAGAGACTCTGCCCGACTGCGATTAAGTCAACCCATTCTACAGGAACCGTCTTCCCAAGAATATACCAAAACTAACTGTAAATATTGTGTACCTTTTCCTTGTTTCAATACATTTTGTTTACGTACATTTTGTGTTGTATTATTATTATTCCATGCTTATCCAAGCTTCAACATATATATATATATATATATATATATATATATATATATATATATATATATATATATAAAAAGTAAGAACAGTAAATTCAGGGCTTTTAGCTTCCATTTTTGAAACATGGTTAGAACTGTGTAGCGAAAAAAAATATTTTAAATCAATTAATTTAATATATATATATATATATATATATATATATATATATACAACAAGGTAATATGTCTACATATACATGTGTCAAAAGGTGATCGTTAGACCTTAAAGCAGAAACTCATAACAGATGTTCAAAATGCCTTTCGCTTGCTTCTGCATACGCATACAACAGTTGAATCACTGAATGTCGAAATCTTTCAAATACACCCACACGGTGTCGAATATTTTTGCAGCCAACCATACCAGCTTCATGAAGCGCTTCTGTATTATTAGCGTCTGCTGCATAAATCAAATGTTTTAGGTGTGCCCAAAGATAAAAATCGAAAGGATTGACGGTTGAGGAACGTGGAGATCACAGAACCGTTCTTTCATAATCTATCCATCTCTCATGGTAGATATCATACAGTGCCCAGTGAAGAATTTGACTAAAATTTGCTGGGGCCCCATCATGCATAAACTACATGCGTCTTCGTGGTAGCCGAGGTACATCATTTGACTGGTGTGTTCGAAATAAATTCCCCGTTGACAGCTCTTATAAGACGTGCCAGAAGAAAATACGGACCTAGAATTCCAGATTTTATGTTAATATTAAAATGATGCTGGTGTTTAGCCGGTATTGTACTATGGGGTTTCCGATCAATCCACAGATGTTGTTTGTGATAATTTGTTATTACATCTCTTCCAAATGTTACCTCTTCTGTAAACAAGACTGAAGGGATCGGCAGTACACCATCGGTAAATCTTCTGAGTGGTGAATAATCAGAGTGTGAAAGAGCCTTCACAGGTTGCAAATGATAGGGATACAGGAACTGCTATTAAAGTACCTTCCATGCGGCACAATGAGATATGCGACAGGCTAGGATCACGACGTATACTGATACCTGGATCGTCTCCGACATCTTGTAGGATGTGTTCTTCGTGAGCAGGCGTACGGGCGGATCTCGGTATTTCTTGATCTATAGTTTGTGGTGCCACGCATCGCGATGATAAACAGTAGCAAAGGTTGAATGACTCGGCTGCCTTCCGTCTGAAAACGCAATGGAACAAAGCCGTGCAGGCTCGCGTCCATTACCATTAATGCGACTGTAAGAAAAAATTATATCTGCCTGCTCACGATATGAATATCCTACCATTGTTAAACGGAACAATTCTCAGTTACCTCACTATTAAACACGTAAAATATTGAAGACATACTAGCCACAAATGTAGACGAAAGACAAATGTCGCTTTATCTATGTGGCAACACAATGTTATCTACCATAATGTTTCTTGAAACTTAATAACTCAAAAACGAAACTGACATATGTTTATATGGACCATAGCCATTGATTTGGCGTGAGGGACCCGACCCAAAGTTTGTAAATGTATTTTTGATACATGCTATATATGTATATGAGGCTCCGTAACCAGAACATCTATTGGAACTCGAACTGTCACCAAACTTCAAAAAGAAACTTGTATATAACAAACATCACTGAAGACGCTGAAAAATCATTGAATCCCTGTACGAGAAAGTACCTGACTCCTCCTGTCTAGCTCTAACGCTAAGAGAGCCAAATAACAGTGCTAATAATAAAGCCTAGCTGTATATTAACAGAGCAATAATTTATTTGAATGCTTTATATATATATATATATATATATATATATATATATATATATATATATATATATATAATAACAATAATTATGTAATTCATCGAGTCGAGAAGAAAGCTCAATAGAATACAGAAAGCATTGGACGGCCGTTTCATACTATAATTGGAACTCATCAGCATTGCACATCCACTGCCGAGAATTGAAACACGAACACTTACGATATTAGGCAAAGGTCATACCAAATATACCAAAGGGCCTCGATGACGACGAGGTAACAAATTAGGCTACGACATCGCTCCGCTCTTCACAAACTCCGTGGTGTACTTCATCCGAGTTTTCTTTAACCATAGGACTATGCACCCACGAGCCATGACTTCTACCTACAAGTCGCTCCACTCAGAGCATTAGAAGCCGGTTTAAGCAAGGATATACAACTTGTGTGACCTGCGAGGAAAATAAATATATATATATATATATATATATATATATATATATATATATATATACAAATATATGGATATAGATCCGACAGTATGAAGAAAAACATCATCACGTGATCATATTGAAACGGAACGCAGATCTTGAAAAAATTTCACTTATCTGTTTTGATTAGTCTTACTCTTATGTCCATCGTCTTTTCATGTTGAATTAAATATAGTCTAATGAATATGTACTGAAGATGGTCTACTAGACCGAAACGTCTGACGTTGACATTATATTAACATTAAAACAGCCTAATTGCATATTAGGATTTTTGTTTGTTCTTTCCATATATATATATATATATATATATATATATATATATATATTTCCACACTGCTAAATGCATATATATATATATATATATATATATATATATATATATATATATATATATATTTCCTCATCAGTAGCACATCAGTAGCACAAGTATTTGTTTCAGGCAAAGTTGTGTTAACGCTGAGGAAAAAGTTATATTTCATAGTAATATGTCTGTATGTGCAAATATGTGTGGGTTTAACAGTATCATAAACAAAAGTGAAGATGATGAACCAAAATGTAAAGTTTGTTAACGACGTGTTTCGCCAAGAGACTTCGATAACTTTGCCTTCCTCAGTTTATATAGGTTCAGTTGGAAGCCCATATTTTCCCCTGAAAATGCCAGAGAGCAGACTCTCTTAGCGAAATGCATCGTTAAAAATTCACTTTTGTTATATATATATATATATATATATATATATATATATATATATATATATATATATATATATGTGTGTGTGCGCGTGTGTGTTTGTGTGTGTGTGTATGTGTGTATGGAATAATATTTAAGCAGAAAATTTCTATGAAAAGCAATAAATTTTACTGCAAATAATCTCTCACTATTGGTTTCTATCTCCGTCGGGCTTGTTGTATATCTTTTCCTGGTTATTTCTCTTTATTCTTTACGGATATCCCTTGCACCTGGCAGTTGCTCTGACCTACATCCTATATCTTCAGACATTTCTTGAATATATATTTGAAAAATTGACCTACATTACTGTGGTCATGTCTTCATATATAAAAACATTCATCATCAACGCACCTTACTTCCTTCAAGAATTTCGTATAAATTGTACTTTTATATCTTGTGTGAAATGTATAATAACATTTTAAGTGCGAAACGCTGGAAGTTTTACCAATGAATAAAAGGATGCCAAGCCTATATTAACATAAAAATAAACATAAGAAATTATTTGTATTTATGGAACATTATCTTAATGAAATACATTTTGCATTGTCCAGTTTTTATTTATCAATAAAAAATTTCTTAGCATTTATTTCCATCATATAACAGAATCATTTTAAGCAATATTTTATTAATAAGTCTAAATTCACATTATATATGTCTCGTAAATCTCTATGTATATATGAAATATTATATATATATATATATATATGTTTTTTATTAATCATCTAAGTGTGTCATAATTATAAAGTATTATGCTTAGATTGCTTAGACCTGAATACAAATAATGCATTTTTCTTTTTAGATGATGCAAGTGAATATTTCCGAGAATCTTCGTCGGTTGAAAAATAACTTTAAAACATTGCTACAATTTTGAATGTTGATTTTTAAGAAAGCCCAGCCCTGTCCATTTGGATAAATTATTCGACAAATCCTTTAGCCGCATTCATATTAATCTATATTCCGCTATCATTGCGTATTAAGACGTGGTGTAATGGTTAGCAAGATTGTCTCGCTAGATCAATTATGACTGATTTAGCCTTCACTGGGTACTCCATACTTTCGGCATTGTGCCAAATCTAAGCAACGCTTAGTAAATCGCTATATTCCACTGATTTATATAACAGCATTTCTCTTTCTCCATTATCTTTTATTTGAACATATTGCGTACTAACAATCTCCGATTAAAGATTAACAAAATACCGCATTTCTTGTGTGGGATCTTTAAATGAACGCAATTGGATAAATCGATATTCTTATATAAAATATTCCATTTAAGATAGATATTTTCCCATCTGTGCTTTAAACATGAAATTAGTTGCATTTGTTATGTAAGTATAAAGAATGGAAAAGTTGGTAAAGGAGCAATGAATGATCCCCTGTTAATCATTGACCAAGTTTCTACGTTATATATCGATCAGAAGAGAATATAGTCTTGCTGCTAAAATCTTAATGGTTAACAAAAAGAGATGTTTTATGTAGTATTCTGCAAATCGCATTTTAATAGCCCACAAATGCGCAGCGTATTTTCCCGATTGGAAAACATGCTTTTTGATCCGCCATAGTAGCTTTCGGCACAAATGTCATCTTACGAATTTTATCATCGGAGATCAATTCATTTAGAAGGAACTGAATAATACACCCCAATGCATAAATACAATCGATGAAATATAGCAAGTTTTAAGAAAACATTATCACAATGCTTTCTTTTCTGTTTTTGTTTATTTTGATTTTTTTCTATTTCTGCACGCTGTTCAATCAATATTTAATTTATTACACGTATTTATCGAAAAAATTAAAACTACTTTTTATAAATGTGCCCCTAACAGAATCTTCTCAGAAGTATCTAAACTATCAACTTCATAGAACTATATTCTCAGGTCAATGACTTCCAGCGAATAAAGCCAATGGATCTTATTGAGAACTATATTTGTTTGAAAATCATGGACGACTTATAGAATCATAAACCAGGAAACATGCCAAATAATATAAAATACATACTTTAAGACAATAAGTAAAACGTATTAGACATGTGACTGGAAGAAAAAACATTTGTATAATCAAGATGTGAACATTCTTAAACAAACAAATGGCTAGGGAGTAAGGCCCCATCTACATTAGCAATTATAATTTATAATGGAATTAAGGAAACTCTTTTCCTTGAAAATTGTTTTGATAAAAAGTTTTTATAAATTTCTCCTGACGGTAGGACTGGCTTCCCTGACAATGAACGTCTAATGCTTCTTTATAAGGAAACCGCTAATATTACTATTTAGTTAAATGGGCTTTATTGGATCATTCTGCTCTGGATTTAGCTCTGTTTTTGGCAATTTGATGAACCTGTTTACCATTAAATTTGTTGAAATAGAAAGGTTTTTATAAATTTCCGTTGACCTTAGAATGGGCTGCTCGGATAATGAATTACTAATGTTTCTTTATAAGGAATAGGCTAACACCAGAATTTAGCAAAATGGACCTAATCCGAACCTTCTACTCTGTTATTTAGTATATCTTCTTTTTCCAGGTTCATCATTTTTTCCGGTTGTTGGTGGGGGGGTGGCAATCGAAAAGATGAGCTGGTTCCATTCTTAATAAACTTTAGTTACACCCGCCGTTAATAATGATATTTTTTTTTTAAATATTTATATAATTCATTATTGGCACAGAATAATTATTAGCAATTCACTACGCGCACCTTAGACTTGAAATTACAGAGCACCCAGAGAGGATGAAGTCACTATTTGTTACGGGACATTACCCATAACATAATGGACTATTCCATACGTAACGAATACTGTACCTCAAGAGGAAGCATGGAGTTCCGTCTGAGGTCTAGATTTCAGTCTGAAGTCTGGAGTGAAGTCCGTCAGGAGTCAGTCAGTCGAGACAGAAGCAGTCCGAAACAGAGTCGCGTTCAGACAATTACTACTAAACCTGATTGTTCGTACTAACCTTTTTCTACCTCTCTGTATATATTCCTGTTTGTAATATATCTGTGTTATTCCATATCCGCCTTCGAGTTCTTCTTTATTGGTTCTACCTTGGACTATCACCGTGGTACAAGGAACCTGACCATAACAGTGGCGACGAGCGATTCGAACTCATTCGGTGGAAGAAAAAAATTTTCGTTTGCCACAGCATAACAGTGGCGACGAGGAAACGAACTCTCTACGCGTAGGACACACCTTTTTTTGCTATCTGTCACGCATGACAAGTGGCGACGCAGATTCCAACTCTCACGTGACGAACAAACAACAAAATCATCTCTCCTCAACATAACAAGTGACAATGAAGAACCCCCTAAAAAGGAAATACGAACTCTATACACAGAGGATTATTTTTTTGCAATACGTCAGCCATAACAAGTGGCGATCTGGAAAACCCTTAAAGAAAAATAAACTCCCTACTCGGAGGACATATTTTTTTCGCTATCCGTCGTACGAAACAGTGGACGATGATTAAATTCTAAAAAAAAAAAGAAAAAAAAATTCTTTTCTTGATATCAAATTTCGCTGACAACAAAGAAAAGTTCTTTTGCGAGCATATCAGATTTCACAAAAGAATACGTTAACATGGAGGATCTTAAGTCAACCATTAGGGAACTTATCAAAATCCAGTTTGAACAACAACAAAGGTACGAACAAAAACATCTAAAAATGCAAGAATTATTGATACGTGCAATGGCAAATAAGGAGCAAAAACCCGAGAACGAATCAGTCCTCTCTCAAGACGCTATTTGGAGTAATATCGAAGATTTCAAGTACGCACACGACGAAGATAAAACTTTTGCAAATTACTTCCAAAGGTATGAAGATCTATATGATTTTGACTGCAAAGATTGGTCTTGCACGTAAAGTACGCCTTTTATTAAGAAAATTACGCACAGGCGAATATACCAAATTCGTTGATTATATCATTTCGAGAAAAAAAAGCGAGTTAACATTCAAAGAATCTATAAAATTGCTAACTGAACTTTTCAGCCATAATAATTCACTATTTCATGAAAGATGGAAATGCATGAACCTTACAAAAAAGTATAGCGAATATTGAGTAACTTTCGCATCCATTGTTAATAAATATTGTGACGATTTCAGATTATCGGAACTCATCACTGACAACTTCAAATGCTTAATTTACGTCCAAGGTCGGGTTTCAAACAAAGACGCAGAAATGAGACGTAAAATAATTACTAAATTGGAAAATGAACAAGAACTGACACTTCAAAAAATAGCCGGAGACTGCCAGAGATGCGTCAGCGTATAAAAAGACTCTAAAGACATAGAACAAGTTGGCATAGCATACATACGAAGTACGAAGACAAACAAATTTTCCCTCCTCACAAACAAGCCAAATTGATTTTCCCGCCTCAAAAGCAGGTAAGACAAAATTTTCTAATTACAATCAACTTAAAAAGAAACTACCACCAAGTCCATGCTATCGTTGTGGGCCTTGGCATTGGGTTAAAGACTGTACATATCGTGCTAAAACTTGTCTATCATGCAAAAAAATTGGTCACAAAAGTTCTCACTGTTGGTATAGAAAAAAAGCAGAATAAGAATTACGAGGACCGACCAAACAGATGAGATTAATATAAGAAAATATGTACAAGTTGAAATGCAAAACAGAAAAGTTAGGTTACAGCTGGATTCTGGCTCAGACTTACTTATCATAAACCTACAAACATGGAGAAAACTGAACAAACCTGTCATGTAAAAAACGGATACAATTGCGAGATCAGTTACGGGGAGAAAAAAAAATTCGAGGGTGAAATAATCACAAACGTAACATTTAACGGAATGACGAAAAAACCAAAAATGTACATCTTAAGAAATACCGAAAAACCTATTCGGGACAGACTGGATGCAAAAATTCGAATTGTGGGATCTACCTATTAGCACCTACTGCCAGAATGTAAAAAGCTTATCAACCGAGGCAGACAAATTAAAAGGAAAATTAAAACGAGTTTCTCCGAAGTATTTTCGGCAGGTCTTGTAAGATGCAAGAAAATGGCAGCTTATATCAAAATAAAGGATAACGTTCAACCTATTTTCAAGAAAAAAATGAGTGTACCGTTTGCGCAAGTAGAAAAGATTGACCAAGAATTATCTAGACTCGAAAACACAGGCATATTGAAAAAAGTAGAGTACAGCAAATGGGGCGCACCGACGGTCTACGTTAAGAAGAAATCAGGAGAAATTCGAGTTTGTGCTGATTTTTCTACAGGTTTGAACGCAGCAATAAAAGACTACCACTGTCCTCTACCTAGTCCTGGAGAAGTATTCACTAAATTAAATGGCGGAAATTATTTTTTTAAAAATTGATCTAAGTGAGGCCTACCTGCGAATTTCAGTCGATGAAGAAAGTTCAAAACTACTATGCATAAACACACACAAGGGATTGTACAGATACCAAAGACTACCATTTGGAATTAAAGTAGCGCCGGCTATTTTCCAGCAGACAATGGATACGATGCTGGCAGGACTAGAATACACAATAGCATATCTGGATGACATATTGATTAATAGCGAAAGCGTTGAACAACACTGGCAACATGTACAAGAAGTGTTCAAGAGAATTCAAAGCTACAGCTTCAAAGTGAAAGAAAATGTGTGATTTTTTCATGAAGGAAATTAAATATCTTGGCCATATAATAGACCAAGAAGGTAGACGTCCAGACCCTGAAAGGTCTACAGCAATAAAAAAAGATGCCAGTTCCTAAGAACATAACAGAATTACAAAGTTTTCTTGGATTAGTGAATTACTACCAGGAATTCATACCTCAAATGCATAAACTTCGCGTACCATTGAACGAACTGCTAAAGAAAGAAAAGGTTTTGCAGTGGACAGATCAATGTCAGGAAACCTTTGAAAAAATAATCAAGACATTAACATCGGATTTATTTTTGGCACACTAGGATCATAAACTGGAGATTATTGTAGCAAGTGATGCGATCGCCTACGATATCGGAGCGTGTATATTATATAAAATGTCAGATGGGACAATAAAACCTATCGCACATGCTTCTCGAAACCTACTACCAGCGGAGAATAACTATTCACAAAATGAGAAGGAAGCTCTAGAATTTATCCTCGCAGTAACAAGATTCCATAGATACGTCTATGGTAGACACTTTATTCTTAGACGGATCACAAACCGTTAATAAAATTTTTTGTTTCAAAATAAGGTCTACCAGTGTACACGGCAAAAAGGCTACTTAGATGGGGGACCGATTCTGCTGAACTATAATTTCAGATTGGAATATTTACCAAGAAATGAATCGGGCATGCGAATGGTCTGTCGAGACATATACCAACAAAGACAGAGCCATTGGAAGAAACGGTAATCGCAGCCCTTAGAAATGAAGAAGACATAAGAACAGTACTATGTTGTACAGTCAGAAACCTCCCAGTCACATTTCACATTCATTATTAATGAAACAAAAGCAAAAATAGCAGGAAAAAATGAGAAAACTTCGGACAGCTTTTCTCTATGCGATAATGTGCTACTTTACAACGAAAGGGTTGTAATCCCCCAAACTTTACAAAAACGGATACAAATGGATTTCCACAGAGGGAACTCGGGTAAAAATAGAATGAAGTCGCTAATGCGAAGCTATGTATATTGGAATAATATGGACCAGGATATTTCTCAAATGGCGGAAATGTGCAAGGGTTGTAATTTAGTTGCTAAAGCATCGCGAATACATAAGCCTTGGCCTGAAACTGATCGACATGGTCAAGAATACACGTAGATTATGCAGGACCAATTGACGGGTTTTACTATTTAATCATAGTTGATAGCTACAATAAATGGCCGGAGGTGTTTCGGTGCAAAAATCCTACTACAGAAACGACCATATATTTCCTACATGAGCTATTTGCTCGGTTTAGCGCAGTGGACTGTTTAGTAACAGATAACGGAACGCAATTCACGTCTGCAGATTTCCAAGAGTATTGCGAAATCTATCAAGTAAAACATATAAAAGCCCCGCCTTACCATCCAAGATCAAATGGACAAGCGGAGAGATTCGTTGATAATCTCAAAAGAGCATTACGTAAAACGTAAGATGTGTCTACGGAGAAAGCATTACAGCAATTCATACAGGTATATAGAATAACGACAAACAATGCGACACCATCAAGCATCAGCAGCAGGTATCATGTTTGCTAGGAAAATCAGATCAGCGTTCGATAAATTACTACCAAGTAAAATAAAACAAGTAACACAGTCCTAAATATCAAAAAGAAAATTGCTCCCAGGGAAAAAAAAGTTTTTTTTAAGGCATACAAAAATAATACCTCTTGCTGGGAACAAGGGATAATTGAGAAAAGAATTGGCAATATGATGTACATAGTTCAAGGAAAAAAATTCTCACACAGAAGACACGTAAACCAAATAAGGAAGAGACCGTTACAGGATGCTAACGGTCCACCTAAAGAAGAGGTATTGGATACGATTTTCGACACATTCGACATAACAAGACCGCAAATCATGCCAGGACCAAGAAAATCGTCTGGAAAAAGAAAATTTACAGAACCTTAAAATGATATTAAAAAACTCCTGCTACGCAAAATTTTCGGAAGTGGTGTGTTTTGGAACCTTACCCATAATAACATAATGGACTATTCCATATGTAATAACTACTGCGCCTCAAGAGGAAGCAGAGAATTCCGTCTGAAGTCGGACGACAGGATGATCGGTTGAACTCACTGCGTTCGGGCGGGGAGAAACCCGAACGAGGCTACGCCGAAGGGCGGAGTCTCTTTCGGGGAGGTAAACCGACACTGAACCCGTTTATACGGGGTCAAATGGCATATTTTTGGCCGAGCCCACGGGCTCGGAGATCCCACGTTAAACTGGCCTTGTGCCACATGATTCCCTCGTGGGGGTACTAAATACTGTTCCGTCTGAGGTCGGACGACCGGCTGACTTGCCGATCGGTTGAAGTCTCTGCATTCGGGCGGGGAGGAACCCGAACGAGGCTACGCCGAAGGGCGGAGTCTCTTTCGGGGAGGTAAACCGACCCAGAACCCGTTTATACGGGTTCGAAGGGCATATCTTTGGCCGAGTCCACGGGCTCGGAGATCCCACGTTAAACCAGCCTTGTGCCAAATGATGCCCTCGTGGGTGGCGGGTGACTACATACTGTTCCGTCTGAGGTCTAGAGTTCAATTTGAAGCCTGGAGTGAAGTCCGTCAGGAGTCAGTCAGTCGAGTCAGAGGCAGTCCAAAACAGAGTCGTGTTCAGACAAATACTACTAAACCTAATTGTTCGTACTAACCTTTTTCTACCTCTCTGTATATATTCCTGTTTGTAATATATCTGTGTTATGCCATACCTGTGTTCGGGTTCTTCTTTATTGGTTCTACCTTGGACTATCACCGTGGTACAAGGAACCTGACCATAACAGTATTAAATCGTAATTCATCTAGCGAGACATGCTTGCAAAGTACCGCAGAATACATTCAGGCAGTTTACTAATCGTAGCTTCGATGTACAATGGTGAGACAATGGAAAACCTAATGAAGATTGAACTCACTGCCAATTCTTAATTGACCTAGCGAGATAAGCTTGCTAACGATAAAACTAGGACAAAGTGTCCAAGTATATATTAAGCTCAGACAAGCCTAATATTCATATAAAAATGGAAACCTCACTAATAAATATGGGCCAACAAGTTGAAAAAATTATTGACTTGTAATTCCTTTGCACAATCTTTGAATATTTTTTTTACTCTTAATCCATATATATATATATATATATATATATATATATATATATATATATATATATATAAATTCCCAAGAGGATAGAATCCAGGTAGAACTCAATATCCAGGACAGAGTAAGAATATAATATAAAAAGACTCAAACACAAATATTACATGGCTATAATTTATTACATTGTAATCGTAATCACGCTCAATTCATCAGCCCTACAAATTCAAAAGAAATCGGAAAATATGACCCAGTGTAACATTTTCCGATTTTTTTTTTTTGAATTTGTAGGTCTGATGATTTACGATATCGTATATTACGATATATATATATATATATATATATATATATATATATATATATAACCTATTAAAGAAAAACAGCGCTGTCAGTCGGGATTAAAACCTGCATCCCTCTCAGAATGTTCACCTCTGTCCAGGTGTGGGGGCAGGATGGAATCAAACCGGAAACCACACATTTGTCTTTAAGAAGATTCTTCAAATATTCATGCCTGATACACGAAAATAAATACGTATATCGCTTAATAGATAAATAATGCGTCTATTCAGATATGATTATCCACTTAAAATAACGTTCAAAATAGTAGAAATAGATAAATATCATGCAGAAATTATAGTCACTCGTACTGCAAAATATTTACATGTTGCCTTCATTTTTGAAATCTAGGCGTCGTATTAGTTATATTTTGTAAACTTTATTTTGCTTTATAAAGCAAAATGTCTCCTTACACACGAGTTGAATGAACATATAAAATTACCATATAATTTATTCAGAAAATATAATTAATATAATTTCAATGTTAATATGATATAAAATTGTTGAATGGATTTAGTTAATACTATATTTAACTATATTTATGTGCATTCGTCTGATTTAATATAGACGATCATATCCATTACGTCTTTTAGATAAGAGGCAATTTTGGGAATTTACGATTGTTTAATAGATGTTCAAGCAATACAATGCCAAAAGGCATTTAAAGAATATAGCTCTTTAATAAGATTGTTTTATGAACGTAGGAGGAGAAAGATCGGATCATGTAATACGTAGGATAAAAACGAGTCTTGAAGTGTTTAAGATTATAGTGTTCGGAAAAAATCCATTCTTGAGTCTGTTCCAAAAAGTAGTGATTCTCGAGAAGTGAGCTGAACTTCCTTTATACGAATTGAATCCAAATGAATGAGGATTATTTGAGTGTTGGGTCCTAGATGTTCTTGTGAAACTAAGAAATGTAGATCGTCTGAAAAGTTGACATAGAAATAAAGGGAGGATAGCGAGGAGTAGAAATAAATATAGTTTATCGCCAAACAAGAGATATTTTGAAATCTGTCAATGAAAGAAAGAAGTTGGCAAGCTGCAAGCTAGATTTTGTAACAGTATTCTATATTTTGTCAGATTTAACTCTTGTATATAAAAAGCATGGGAGTAGGAGTAAGGTATTTTCTGGAGCAGTGCAAGAAAAAAAAACCCCAAAAAACGATCATTTTTATCAGTATCTTTAAATATGGATCATCACAACGAGTTCTTCTGTCGAAAGTAGAACTCATATATATATATATTAAAGACATTTTTATGTTTAACGTTTTTTTATAGATACAAGTATTTAAGTAAATGATCTGTTTATAATATACAGTATTAAATAACATTTACCGACCTGAATGTCCGAGAAATTTTCATTGAAAATCTTCGTCCTTTGACAGGATTCGAATCTGCATCCTATACGGAACCGTCATTTACGCTGACGTGCCTTGACCGCTCGGCCACAAAGTATCGTTCGGTTGCGGTCAAGGCACGTCAGCGTAAATGATGGTTCCGTATAGGATGCAGGTTCGAATCCTGTCAAAGGACGAAGATTTTCAACATAACATATAAAACATAACAATGTCTTTAATAAATAAATTGTCGGACTTTGTCCATTTCTTAACACACACACACACACACACACACATATATATATATACATATATACATATAGATATATATATACATACATACATATATATACATACATATATATATATATATATATATATATATATATATATATATATATATATATATATATATATATATATATATATATATATATATATATATATATATATATATATATATATATATATATATATATATATATATTATCCATCGCTAAATATTGCTCAAAAGCTAATAAAAGTAAAATTAAGTTATGGTTTTAGAGGATAGCTCATGCGATATACAAGTTGATCGAGGCAGATTGATCGTTTGGAACAGACACTTAAGAATAGAGCTTCTTCGATGTATAGATTTTATAATGCAGAACATTTTTAATGAATAGCTTATCACGTCTTGGCTTTCACTTGCATATATGACACTCATGAAAGAAATCTATAAGTGAAGATAAATATTATAATGGTCACAAAAGGAATTCCATATTTTGCGCCCCAGGCAAAAGGACGTCAAAAAAAAAAATGAAAATGAAAGAATTGAAACTGAAACCCGAAAAGACACAATGGAACTCGACCGACCCTATCCACAATGACGTATCTCAGCGCACACAGCTGACACTTTTGAGGCCGATTTCAAGCATACAATTAGGACAAAAGACTGAATAACAAGCCACTATTTGTCGGCAGGCGGTCTTAAGCAAAACCCCCAGTTCAGCTAATGTCACAGAGAGACGACAATCCTCGGACATATTGAAAGAAATATGTTATTGCATGTGGGTTTGAGATATTTTGTAAGAGGTCTTTCACCAGTGATTTTCACTATGCACGACCTGAGGTCTTTCTTTCAATCGAGTTGCATCTTTCCCCCCTTGTTCGCTAGGGTTTTCAGATATAAAATCAATAATCTTCAGGACACATTGGAGGGGTGCTGTAAATTTCTTGGCGAGACGCATGCTCCCGAACAAATCTGAACGTGTGCCAAACATCAGAATTTATTTTGTGACTGAATTTCTGGGATTAGGAGTTACCATTGTTTAAACTATATATATATTTGGACTATCGTCCTCATCGTTGTTGCTGTAATCATATTTCTTGGGACGTTCTTACCCGCCAGCTTTAATCAGGTTACCAAGAATATCTGGACACACGCACATGATATATATATATATATATATATATATATATATATATATATAAAGATATATATTTTTTTATATATCAATAAGGATATTGAGGAAATTGTAAGCCAAAATGGAAGCCAAATACGTTTCATCCGTTAGGACTTCGTATGAGTGGGTTTGTACTCACAATAATGTCAATAAACCCAGTCTGATGAAGTCCTCACGGATGAAACGCGTTACTAATAAAATTTATTCACATATATTCAGACATTTTTTTTATGTTTATACGTTCTTTTTATAGATACAAATATTTAAGAAAAAGCTCTCTTTATAATAAACAGGGCATTTACTTAAATATTTTTATCTATAAAAAAACGTAAAAACATAAAAAAAAATGTCTTAAAATAATTGTCGGACTTTGTCCATTTCATAATATGTGACGTCATTTGTTTACATTTGGATACGCATCGAGCAGATATGAATGTAGGAGAGAAAATCAGGGAGAATTGTAGTTTAAAATCAGTAAATTCGACCTTGCTCACCGAAACGCTCCTCTGTGGCTGAATCGAAAAAGCATGTCAGGCTATATGACGGTTCCGTATAGGATACAGGTTCGATTCCTGTCGGAAGACGCATATTTTCTATGAAAATTTCTCGGACATTCAGGCCGGTAAATGTCGTTAGTACTGTTTATTATAAACAGAGCATTTACTATAAAAAGAACGCATAAACATAAAAGAATAATGTCTTAAAATAATTGTCGGATATTGTCCATTTCATTATATATATATATATATATATATATATATATATATATATATACTTAGTTGTATGGATATGAATTTGTGACTCTGGGTTTCACGTCCTTGCGATCATCAGACAAAGTATATATATATATATATATATATATATATATATATATATATATATATATATATATATATATGCCAATTTTGATCTAAAAGTATCGTGACTTGCGTTATAAAATCAAACTAGAATGCATATCAATTGTGCGCTTAATCTCCTCGGAGGAAGAAATTTATTTTTGAAGAAGATAAGGTCACATGTGACTATATATGAAAGATATTGTAATTATCTCACCTGGGGAATATTTTCCTTGACCAAGAAACCTTCCACAAATAACGTTCACTAATGAAACATCTGAGGTGTATGTACTTTCCGTCTAAGCACTGATATAAACAAAATGGTATGAGCGACAACGTTATGACAATTTTATGCTAGACAATCTGAGGCCAAAGGTAATATATGGTATGTGGTTTCACTTTGTATAATTTCGCTCTGTTGGCATAGCAATAGTCCCGATACTATCGTTCATGACATACGTGTGTATATATATATATATATATATATATATATATACCATATTCGACGTTATATAAGACGGGTTTTGATTTTACTTCTACCTTGCCTCAATCCATAATAATTGTATTCCGATCAACGATATTACTACAGCTTTTACGACTATAAAATAAATTATCATAATAACATATCGGCGACGTTCATCGGTACAGCTGGTCCATCTTAACTAAACATATCCCAACAATCTTATCATAAAACTACTGAAGAAAGAGACGTAAGTGAAATTAGATATCACAAATTCAGTTAAACACAATTATATTTATAGCCATTTCAAATTTTCATTTAATTTTTGTTTAAATTTCCGTGAATGTTTCCGTCATCGAACAATCTATAATTAGGTCTTTTCTTTTCTAAGGGCGTGGACCCCTCCCGACCATTTCTCGCAAGTGTTTAAGAATTTTAATTTATTTTGAAGCAATATTATGTGTTCTAGAGAAATGTCTGCTCCTCTTATTGGAAAATGCATCGTTTTGATTTTCTAATTTGTAAAGAATAAACGGAAACATTTAAATTTATAAAAGATATGTGCTCCTATTTTTTCACATGTGTTGGATCTTTCAATAAGAGGTCTCTCCATTAACCGACGATTGTAAATGTCCATTTTTAAATAAGAGCAACGGAAGCTTATTCGAAGTAAATACGATACTTTTCGTCAGCATGAATTAAATTTATACCGAGAAAAATTATGGTGAATAGCTCTTCAGAAAGGTTTGTTTTTGCAACA
Source organism: Acanthosepion pharaonis (assembly GCA_903632075.3). Taxonomy (NCBI): domain Eukaryota; kingdom Metazoa; phylum Mollusca; class Cephalopoda; order Sepiida; family Sepiidae; genus Acanthosepion; species Acanthosepion pharaonis. Next base: position 771,429 of record CAHIKZ030005252.1, on the reverse strand, counting down.
TTTTCCTTACGGAAGAAAGGTATCATTCTGCTAACAAATATGTTATTTCTTGATTCAAGCAAGCAAAATCCACGTAGATAGATATGTACTTACGTTCTATAAAAGTATTTGATAAGTTACAACTCAAAGAACTACTGTTCTGGGTAAGACGATAAATTACATCTGTGTCCTGGGTAAGACGTTAAACTACATTCAACAGGGAGGCCTCTGAACAGGAGGTTTTGAGGAGCGTGGAACCACATCTTAATCATTGATGCTTCCAGGTCCACCCTGATCCGCGATGGCATAACGTCTTAGGGTCCCAGCTACGGGCAAATAGTTGACACGCAAACTGGAGTGAAAACACTCTGAAAGTGTAAAAATAGGATTTAATATCAGCAATGCATTTTTGTAAAACGTTATTACAAGTAATAAATTTTTGAAAAATTATTATCAGCAATGCATTATTACTTGCAATAGATTTTTGAAAATAAATACCAGCAAGAAAAGCCTTGTCGGCATTAAATAACCAATAAGAGGTTGATATACCGTAAACCACACCAAACCAAATAACTATTTAAATTGTAAGGAAATCATTATATGTTTGAGATAGATGTTAAGAAGAATATTTATTCAGCTGAAATCGTTGGCATAAATTGTGAAAATGAACTAAGTACGTGCACAAAAATAAATGTGTGGGTAAGACAATTTTATTTTTTTTAGAAGATCTATTTTACCTTCAGCGCAAGAATTTGGAGCAAGGTATCCTAACACAATTTGTTATAGTTTCACATACAGTTAACAACATAAGATAAGCATGTGACACTGTGTTGAATACAAAGAGAGAACGAAAATTGAAGGGCTGAGACGGTGTCATAATGAAAAATTAGAGAGAACGTATAGACAACATCCAGATGGGAACACCATGTGGGATCTCCTATTTGGAAATCTTAGAATCAATCACGTAAAGAAAGCTAACTATTTCTGAAGAGATGTAGCAGACATCAGGAATACGAGGGCATATTTGTATAAAGAGGCCATCCAAAACAATTTTAAAAGTTTAAAGAAACTGGATAAAAACACTATGAGCAGAAGATAACCCTTTACCTTCAAAGAGAGTTGAAAACCAGCGCCTGCCAATGACACTGGCTCCATGTTACAAAGAAAAACCGGGACAGACTCATTCTGTCATTGAAAAAGAAAATGTTTGATGAAATAGACTGGATGTGTTACCGACTTGTTGATGCAATAACCTGTATGTGCATATAAATCAAGGGCAATGAAATACAGGGCTATTTCGTCATACGGATCTGTAAATTTAGGATATTTTACAAGACGTGACGAATAAAAAGTGTTGAACTGCTATCTGATATCAATCCGTCTGCATGGCGAATCTGAAAACTGGCAAATTTCCACACAGATGAATTACAGACCGGAAACAACAGAGATGTTGCCCTGCAGAAGGATGATGAGTATTTTTTTTTTGTATTTTCATTTCTCGTGGAAATTATCAGCAACAAAAAGAACACTTGTATTTACGATCAGAAAGAGACATTTGAAATTTCTGGAACACAGAATAAAGAACAAGAGTTTGAAGAATTTGACACTCACTGGGCATATAGATGTTAAGACGGGTAGACTGAAACAGCGGGTAGCTGTAAATAGGTGACCAAGCAGTGTTTTCAGTGTTAGTAAAGTTGCAAAGGACAGGAAGATGTGGTGAACCATGACCGCACATGTCCTGGATATACCCGGTACACAGAAGACAAGAGGCCGGTATTTGCCTAAAAAAAATTGCAGTAGTTGAAATTCTGTCTCCTGAAATCAAAAACGTACCATTGGCACCATTAGCAAAGACGAAACTATATTTGCCCGAGGTAGAGTCGAAAAACGTAGAAATTGATATTATTCAGTTAATAAATATTTCTGTCTTTCGCTTTGTCACTTTTTGTATCATTTAATCAAGATTGATATCAGTGAAATATTAATGAAATAAATTAATGATGATTGGCCTTTGTAACTTTTATAGCGTACAAAGCAACTTTTAATAGTCTCGGTCGATGAATAATTTGAATGATTTCCAGGTCTCATTTTGTCATTAATAATTATTTGCCGATTTTATAAATACGTCGCCTTGCACACGGCCCAATTAAATAGGAATTTTCGACGATTTATTCATAGAGATAATTTCCAAACTACAATAATGTTTCTTCCCATGTCTTTTCACACACTCACATATACACAGACGCATACATATACATACGCACACAAACTAACATGCACACAGAGAAACATATAACTGTTCTCACATTATAATTTTGCATAGATAGTTGCAATTATTTAATAAATATTTAATAAATATTTCATAAATCCAGCTGGACTGGTCCTCTAAGATCGCATTATCACGCATCTTTTTATAAAGAAGAACCCGTAAAACATACGTCCTATATAAAATGCGCGTCCTGAGTTTACGATGAGGTGCATTGTTTAATAACAGCTGCAATGTTGTAGCAATGTTGGCATCGGAAATAAATGAGGAACTTTCCAAATCAGAATACGACGAACAAGATATGAAACACACGTCGTGATACATATTCTGTTGAACCGCCCAAAATATTAGTTTCTTTCCCAAGTATTAGTTCCCTTCAAGACGTAGGCGATCATGGCTCTCCCCAACTTTCTATGTTTGGTAGCTCTTAGTATCGTTCCCATTCCATGTTCTGACATCCGTTTATACAAGCTCGATAGATAGGTTACTCGCTGTTTTCCTCTTGTCATCATTAACACACAGGATGCGAATGCCAGGGCATAGAATGGTCATTGATTGGCCAGAGTACCACATGGGCGTGGTATTTTGACAGTAATAGATTGACTTTGTGTGGGTTTTGTATATAATTCCAAAACGGCGCAAACTCACCGGAGGGTCGCAAGAATTCAGAAACCTACACACAGGTTGAAAGACCGGTTAAGACCACTCGTGAAGGGAAGACGAACCGACGTGTAACATGCGTTCCTGTGACGTCATCCCTCTTACTGCCTCTTAGAATGCAAGCTGCAACTATTCTCTCCTAATAAAAAAAGTAACAAAAATGTTCGTTTTCGTTCATACGGTTTTATATAGTAGCGTAGGGACCCAGAGACGACACAGAACGCAACAAATTATGTCTTTTGAGTGTTCAATATTCTAACACTTTTTTCCTCATTATGTGTTCTAGTAAGTAAATTGCCAGCATTATCATTAAATACGTTTCTCCTTGAAGATATAGAAGATTATAATTCTCTATTCTCTTTAATAACGCTAAATAATCGCGCATTCTTAAGAAAGACCGTGTGGTCGTTTCCCGTTGTATTCTCCACAGTTTAAAATCCAGTATTTTCTTTACTATTGAACTCACAGTTCATACACAGATGTCTTCAAGGATACATGGCGCAGTGGATAAAGGCGTTGGTTAGATCCAGTAACAGGACCCAAAGATTTGTAAGTTCAATATCTGGTTGTGGCAGTTGAGAAGTGAATTAACATGATATAACTGATAACTGAAATCCATTAGATATGGAACGTGGAACTAGAACAGTCTACCTCAGCGAGCGAAATAAAGAGTTCAATTCGACATTCCAACCACCTGAAGAAGACTGGGGTGTACAACGGGCGAAAAGTTGTGATAAATATGGCAACACAGATGAGGAGAATAGTCCGGATAATGTAAATAGTATGATGAATAGAGAAATATCTATTACAATGTTTGATATGTATCATCATATACCAAGAACAATATTGAGGATATCGTATGACAAAATGGGAAAAGAAACTTTACTTTTGACGCGTTTCGTTCTTAAAATTTAATCCGCTGAAGTCCTGAAGGATGAAACGCGTCAAAACTATACCTTTTCTATCTATTATAGATAACTTGAACTGAGAAGAGATGGAGTAGCAGTAATAACTCTTAGCAGTAAAAAAAAAAAAAAGGAAAAGGTCCAGTAACTCCATGCTGAAATATAATTGTTTCTAATGCTACAATTATTTATTTATTCCTGTTTAGGTTGAGATCGTAATCATCTATGGCAGCTGAGATCCTATTTTCCCAATTATAAAAGTCGAGATCCTATCTCACCATGATCATTTTTTTAGGTTCAATTAATATCAATTTTTTTTGCATTTTCTTTACTTTTCAACTTTATTTAAAGCCGACACACATTTTGGTGTGGTATGAATCTTATATATATTATTATTTTGTTATATATTATTATTTCTGAACTATCTTCTATTGCTATACGGACCGCTATTCCGTATTCTCCGCTCTACACTATTCTCCATTCGATTCAATATGGTGGCTACATTTCGAGCGATTTATTATCGAGCAAGTTCTATTAATGCAAGTGCTATTCGAAGGCGTCTGACACCAGTATTGTTCAATGGCGTTACGATAGTTGCATTGGCGATTGCAAAGTCTCTACTGCAACGCGGATTATATTATTGACATCACAAAGTGGCAACGAATGTTAATTGATATCACAAAATATATCAAGAACAATATTGGGGAAATTGTATGATAAAATGGAAATAGTTTACATATGACGCGTTTCTTTCTTAAAATTAATTCCGATGGAGTCCTGAAGGATGTAACGACTCACAACTATACCTTTTCTATCTATTACAAAGCAAAAAATGATAACTTGAACTGAGAAGAGATGAAGTAGCAGTAATAACTCTTAGCAGTAAAAAAAAAAAGCTCCATTACCTCCATGTTCAAATAATATTGTTTGTAATGCTACAATTATTTATTTATCCCTGTTTAGGATGAGACCTTGATCATCCTTGGCAGCTGGGTGGTTAGATCCTATTTTCCCAATTATAAAAGTCGAGTTCCTATCTCAGCATGATGAATTTTTTAGGTTCATTTAATATCATTTTGTTTTTGTGATTTACTTGTTAACTTTATTTAAAGCCGACACACATTTTGGGGTGGTAACAAACTTACGAAGATAATGATATTCTAATACAAGTTCTAATATTTAACCCATAGCTGACAGAAAAAAAAAGTTTATTCATAATTTTCCTAAGGTTATTTGCGCGTAAGTGAATATAACGGACGCGACTGGTATTCGAACTCGTCTCTCTAATTTCTCCTTCAACAGCCTTTAACGTTTACCCCAATTGAACATCCAAGCTCATAGTATCAGAACGAGATGTGGCATTACAATGATACTCGTGAAATAATGAGGCTATTTAAGAAGATGACAAGCGTTGTCAAACAACTATTTTGGAGAGTCTGTTAATACTGATTAAAATTTCTATTTGCACAAACACTCATGTGTTCAGACGACGCAATAAAGCCAAGTAAAATGACCACGATAGACATTATAATCAAAATTAATGAATGAATATTGCTTTGACAAATATAAAGATTAAAGTGATTAGTAATAATAAAACTTCTCGGAAATCTGTCTGAAAGAACAATTATCGAAATTATTGTTGAATTTTTACTTGGTAAGGACAAGGATATTCAATGGCATATTCTATATATCATATTAATTATTTACAAAGCGTTTATTTAATGAATATACGCCTTGAAGAAAATCATGTTGCGTATAGAACAATAGTATCACAAAACTATTGGTTGCTACTATGAATTTTTCGGGCTGGAGTTGATATCACCAAGCCCAAACCATTTTGAATTGAGAGCTGTTTTCTTCCTAGCATAGTTTCCGCTGTTGTAAACTCTTAATAGGGAGTACAGAATTAGATTCAGATCTTTACATGCATATGCGTGTGAAAGTGAATGCAGCCGCTAAAATAGAATGCGAAATCGATTGTCCAACCCTACTTCTACTGCCGATAAACACTACCCTAAATACATATCCACATATACTCATAGATACATATATAATATCGCATGCGCGCACATGCAAATCTCGAGTCAACGTGAAGTTTCCATCTCAACAAGAGTCAGGAGGCGAAGGACCAAAACGAGTTATTTACGCATAGGCACCGAGTGGCACTTCCGGTATACAAATTATTAATCGACCAATTTATTGCGAAGCTATAAATACGGAACATAAAGCAATCAAGAAGATGTTGGCAACGCAACCGATTTACTAATCCACTGAAACATTCCACGCTTCTCTTGTGTAGATTCTGCAATGAATCCAAAATGTGAGCTTTCTCCCTTTCGAGGGGTTTTATTAAACACACATAAATGTGTCTTGTCTATGTACTTTTTCCCTTTCAAGGGATTTTACTAAACACAGATCAATGTGTGTATTTTCTATGAATTTTCCCCTTTCAAGGGGTTTTAGTAAGCACACCTAAGTGTGTGTATGTAACATTCTCCTTTCAAAGCGTTTTTTTTAAATATGTGTATGTTATCTTTTCCCTTTTAAATGTTCATATGTGAACTTACCCTACTTTTCAAAGGTCTAACTATATTCACTACACAACGATTGAAATATACAAATATTGTTATCTGCTGATAAACAAATCTCTATCTTCTTTTTCATATTAAATTCCCTTGTCTTGTTCATCATTTTATTTATGTTGGGTTAAGATTGCTTTATTCCCGACAACACTCGGAATAATTAGTAATCGCTGCCACTATCTGATACGAGGTAGCCCCAGGAGCAAACACTTTCTGCATCCCATAAATTAAATAGTTACATTACTTCTGGGAGAGTTAGTACCAGCAGCACAGGTACATCTAAGGGTATGTGGATATATGGGTGGGTGTGCAACATTATGTATGCATCAATGAATATATGTTGATATACGCAGATACACAAATATGTGTGTGCGTGTATGACAGATCTTCGACATTCTTTTCTCGTAAATCCCGTCTGTTGAACTCCCATCTGTTCACTTACTTCCCTGATAAATACAATATTCGAAAGTTTAAATGAAGCGCCAATCGCCATCTTAAATATTCTTGAACCCCGTTCATCTTTTGTTTTTCCTTAATCCTCCCTATACTCAGTCTTTTCTCTCAATTTCATTCCCTATAACCCCCTGCATCCTATTGGTATCCTATTACGATTCCCGCTTGTTTGGGGTGAAATGATATATATATATATATATATATATATATATATATATATATATATATACATGTGTGTGGGGGTGTCTTCGTGTACTTCTGTTTTGTAATTTTTTTCCATGTATTTTTCAGCGTTCTTTTATCCGCCTCCAGTTGGATCATGGCGCGCCTTATATAACATTTTCCCAGATACACACATTCACAGACGTACATATATAAGCATATGTAGTTGAATATATACGTATGCGTGTAACCGAATATATATATATATATATATATATATATATATATATATATATATATATATATATATATATATATATATATATGTATCTTTCAATTCAAGTAACCTTCGATCACCGATCCAAATACAAACTCCATCTTTTTCTTCCGATGATACACTTGATCGAAATGTAGATTTAATTGGTACCCAATGACATTTATTGCACGGAAGTTTCTCAGGAGAATCGATTGCTTAAAAAAAGCCGTCAGCTTTACTTGCTATATCGTTGAAACAGTACTGTTTTCGATTTTGTTGTATTACTTGAATAATAAGCATTAACTAATTATATAGGATATACATAACTTGAGATTCAATTGGTCAAATATTTTGTTAAGACTGTTTACATAAACATAAACCTCTGAAGCTTTAACTATAATCGATTATATACTGACAACGAAATTCATACAAAATTACATATCTACTTATATAAGCAATCAGTCTATTATATATATATATATATATATATCGAACACATAAATACATATATTTTACATACATACATACATACATACATATATATATATATATATATATATATATATATATATATATATATATATATATTTATGCGGAAATATCTTACATTATAAACCTTAATATATAGGAAAATTTTATATATTTATCTCGCTATATATACATCTAAATACAGAACGTACTCCCACATATACACACGTGCGCACACACAGCCGCGTGCACACACACACATACAGCTATATATATATATATATATATATATATATATATATATATATATATATATGTGTGTGTGTGTGTGTGTAGAGACATTAACGTCCATTTTGTCCGAATTAAATTTTTGTTCTGCTCTGCGGTAATATTTACGTACAAAGATTTGGTCAATTGATTTCGTTAAAACAACATATTTATAAAAAGTTAAAGGGATGTCTTTTAACAAGTTTGTTCAATTACTCCTTGTAACGATTAGGTCGTTTATTGTCAGGAGGAAATTCTAAATATTTTGCGGTTTTGTGTAATGTTTCAAGAATTTTCGCCCAGCATCGATCATTTCTAAAACCCGTAGAGAGATGTCTAGATATCGCCGATGATGTGCATTTGTTCCTCGAAGATTGTCGTTGAGATGGTGGTCATTAGATATATTACCGTGGAACAAATTTTAGCATCACTCGAATTTACTGTTCAAAGACATTTATTTTCTGAGCTCACAGACTAGCTGATTTGGTGTAACATTTTGATATTAGGTGCCTGCAAAATTTGTAATCGTCTTTTAAAATGGGATTGTGCTTTGCACTCTATAGTCTACAGAATATTATTATATTGTAGATGACACACACACACACATACACACACACACACGCACATATATATATGTGTGTGTGTGTGTGTTTGTTTGTGAGTGTGTTTAATGTTGTTCACACAATACAAAAACTATGACCTACTAAAGGATTGAAGATAACGGATGATCTTAGGCTTGAAGATGTTAGATATATATATATATATATATATATATATATATGTGTGTGTGTGTGTGTGTGTGTGTGTGTGTGTATAATCTATGTTACCATAAATTGTCTGAATTAAGAGATAGTCATCACAATGGTTCGTTATCATTTGGCAATTACAATAACTCCATTCACTCTATCACTTGATCACATAACAACATGAAAAAACTTATCATTATTTGTGTGTGTATGTCTGTGTGTCTGTGTATAAAGAGTGCAAGTGAGAATTATTAGATAGATTGCTCGAATAAATTTTCTTGTACTGAAATCAGATAATGTGATCAGTTAATGCTATTAGTTGAAATCGCGTTTTTCAAAAATAAACTGAATATCTTTAATCGAAATACCTCTTACAAAGATTACGGCTTTTACATTTTTTTTTATCTAGGAGATATATAGTTTAAAATCAGAAAAATCGGTACGAAATACATACAATAATGTTAGTTGACACAAGTTTAGAACTGTTTGCACACAACTTTGTAGCTACTCTGAACACCTTCCATGGATATAGCGATATATTTGCGAAAGGCTTGCAGTGTTTCGTCAGTGGGAAATGTTTTGTAGCGCCTAAAATAATTCATCACCACCAAAATTGTGTCAGCTCTTTTGGAATCTATCAAATTTGGTAAATGAAAACTGGGCAGACTAAGTCTTCAGTTACCAGGCATTATCATTCCATGTATAATGTTAACGTTACAATTGATACAGGGAATAATGAAGTGTGAGTTTAATGTGGGAAGAGATCTCCTGGATACTGATTGATCATGTATTCTGACATTACACAAAATCAGAAAGAGCCGAAAGACATGGGTGTATCTTTACATCAGACTTATTCAGCCCATACAGTGAGGAAATCCTGAAGAACATTAGAAAACCTACCACGATGCATTATTGGTAGCTAGAATATCAACAACATTATGTACGCGTATGACAGTCCTGATAACAGAATCAGAAAAGAATCTACAAGTACCCCTACAGAACTTACTAAGGAAAAGCGATAATAAATATATCTAAAGATCAATTTTAAGAACACAGAATAAATGTTTCTCAGTAGAGGAAACAGCTTTTTATGCGAATATAGAGATACCAAAATCGAGCAAGTACAAAAGAAAAATGAAATATCTAAGAAATGCTTTAATAGCAAACGGAAAATCCATACCGAAAATCTCTTGTGTATTAGAATAATGAATGATGCATGCCAAAAGCTAAGCAAATTATAAGAAACATGAAAATTTTGTCAAAAACAAAAGAAAAACAGTGCTGGACAATCTCATCGCAAATGAAGAAGTGATTTGAGGCAAGCTAAATCTGGTTTAGTGAAGGTGGAATCAACATGAACATTAGCACCAAAGAAGAGACATTTAAAATTTATATGACACATAATGTGAATAGAAGTCTTAAAGAATTTGACGTTCACAGGGCATATTGGATGCAAAGTGTACAGAGAAATAACATATCTAACGAGGTCGTGTAAATTGTTCAAAACACAGGAAGTAGGATATATAGTAAAAAGGAGAGGAAATTGTGGAGGGCCATGATTGCACACATCCTGAAGGGATACGAAGCATGAAATAAGCAGAATATGCATCTATTCTTCACCTACTTTATCTATTAATTCCAGGTTTTAACAGAAACGTTAATCAAACACAAACGTGTGATAAAAGAATGCTGAATTGTTGCGAAGCACTGGTTCTTCTACATGGCAGTAGCTTCTGAACAAAGTGGAAGAAATGAAATATGGTTCTACAGAAGGATGCTGAGAATATCATGAACTGAACATGTGAGCAACGACCAAGTTTTAAGGAAAATGGAAACAAAGACGAAACGTAAAATTGCAATAAGAAAGAGACAATTGATATTTCTTTGATGCATAATGCGGAAAGATGTCTTTGAGAATTTGGCACTCACGGGACTCTTTTTTTTAATCGAAAGGGACAATGGAAAGCCGCGGATATTTTACCTAATGAGCTTTTTTTTAATGGTTTGTAAAACACGGTTTCGGAAAGATTACAAAATGTCCAAGCTTACCAATAGCGACAACGACAGGAAGTTGTTGAGAAACATGATCGCTCACGTTCTGCAGGAACGGGGCACAGAAATGAAGAAGCCGAATAATTTTAAACTCGTGCATGGCTTCATTTGTAAAATGAAATCGTTTCAGCAAATAATACCAGATATTCTCGTGTATAAGCCGACTTAATCTATAGTACGACCCGTGATGTTTACATACATATTAACCGCCACAGAAAACATTTAATTGACATGGTTAGATAGGCTACCGAAAATGCTCTAACCCCTTCAAAGAATTACCTGTGTATTTTGCGCTCTTTATATTTTGCGTAAAAAGGATCATAAAATGGCGTATTATACTTGAGTATATATGACAACATAGATTTATCTGAACTTCGAAAAAGATTCTTTTATTTTCGTCCTTATAGCTTGTATCTTTAAAAATGTCTCTACAACTCTAACTAAGCGATCCTTTGTTTTCTTTTTAATTCTTTCTCGCTCGATGTTAATTTGCTAAAACAAATGCCATAATCAGCCTGTTGTAATAGAGTAAAGCTTTTAAAGAAAGTTATAAAACTGTTATTTCATTTTGCGAATCATTATCATTTTCCATTAGATTCTTTAATCGCTAATAATCTTCCCTCCAGGGAGGTAAGCTACAGTGATAAGCGTAATAGTTATTGAGCTCTGCAATGCTGACACATTTCCATTCGTTGGTCGTACATTAATCCTTGCGTCATTTCCCCGATAAAATCTCTCCCGCTGAAAACATACACAATTACGAATACAGGCAATCGGTAAATTTGTGTTTATGTCTCTGGTATAAATGGAGATTATTCACAAGACAGATGTTCCGACTGATAAAGAAACACCCATAGGAAACGGGTCTGGATGGCACCGAGTAACAGTAATAATATCTATCTATCTATCTAGCAATCGATCTCCGTCTGTTTACTATATATCTATCTATTTTTTGCTTTCTTTTTTCTTTCCATCTATCTAGTAATGAATCTTGGTCTGTTCATTAAATATCTATCAATCCATTTTGATATGTTTATTATTTATCTATCTATGTTTCTCTGTCTGTCTCTGTTTCTCTCTCTCTCTCTTTACATATATATATATATATATATATATATATATATATATATATATATATATATATATATATATATATATATTTCCCTCTGTCTCTCTTTACACACGCACACACACATATATATTATCTCGATCTGTCCGTTATCCGTCTCGTTTTTATTTTCTGTCTATTTACCAAAAGCAATCTATCGCGGTATCTATCTATCTATCTATCTATCTCTCTCTCTCTCTCTCTCTCTATATATATATATATATATATATATATATATATATATATATATATATATATATATATCGACTTATCTAGTTAGGTAGAAATGAGACAAATATAGTGAGCGTAGTTTAGACGTGGCACAAGACCGATATTAATGAGCACCCGGTGATGACTGAACTTACTAGGAATCGCAATTGTTCTAGCGAGACACTCTTCCTAAGTGCCCATTTCGAATATGCATGTATACGTACAATGGAGTTCTGGATATCGGCTCGAATTGAGGAATCGTAGAGCTGAGTTCGAATTCTAGTCGCATTCACTGACCTCACTTATTTGCTAATACCCTTGGGAAACGTATGAATCCTTCTTCTCCCTCCACCCAGCTATGGGTAAATAGCAGGACAGTATGTGTTCTATAGCCTTGGATGGTAACTGGTCTAGGAGAAGGACAACTCTGAATTCAAAACCTGCAAAGGATCGTTTGGGGACCTTGTGACGCGTAATGCACCAGGTCTCTGTATTCGGCACTTCAAAAAATGTGGATGGTTCTGCTCAAAACTTCATCAATGTAATCAAGTGGGGGTGTATATTAAAAACTCCACATCATTTTTTGTTGCATTTTGTGACATCTTATATTATTTTGTTGACTAAATTCGGATGAGGTTTATATGTGTTTTAGGTTTTTTGATTGGCGTTTGCTTTGGATTGCTTTGGTTGTTTTTAGCATATCTTTTCATTTTGTCATTCCTGTTAAGTAGGAATCAATTAACAAGGAGGGACATCTACAACAACATACACAAGTTAGAAAAACTTTAACTGTGACTGCAAAAATGTAATGCATGTATCAGGAGCACAAAATGCAACAAATGTTATATAGGTATCATCCAAGGACTAAAAAAAACAGTTTCTCTCTACAGAACAGCAACATTAAATTACCAGACAACACATCCACAAATGTAATAAGGATAACTTTAAAATGATGCCAATATATCAAACATCGGATTGTTCTTACCTCCAAATAAAAAAAAAAAAAAACATCATAGACAAATTTAAATCAGTACTAAACAAATTATGACCATAGACACATACACCCACAACCTATATATATAGTGATAAAATCCACTAGTCGAAGCACAGATACTGGCATAAACAAACACATACAGCCACACATTATACAAATTATATATATATATATATATATATATATATATATATATATATATATATATATATAAGTGAACATACAACACTTAGAGGCGACAGGCTGTTTCATGCTATATGCAATCGTCAGGCCACCAGACAACATGGCCTGACGATTGCATATAACATGAAAGACTGTCGTCTAACATCGTTATGTTAACTTTTTATATTACACACGATCTATATCTGTTATTGAGCACTTTATTCCATAAATATAGCACACCTTAAGACTATATTTCTTTATATATATATATATATATATATATATATATATATATATATATATATATATATATATATATATTGCCTCCTCCAATCATGGGATTAATTACTCTTTCAAATCCTATTTCTTTCCTGTTTTGCGGAATTTCCTCCGTTTACTAAATGACTTTCTTCTTTTCTTAGTGACGTTTCTCTTTCAGATTAAAATCTCTTATTGGTCACTCTTTGCACGATATCTATTCCTCTTTCATGACTTTTCTCTATTTCTTAGTCATTCTCTTACCTTTTTGTTAATTATTCAGCTATTCTTTCCATAAAAAAGAGTTTCTTTCTCTCTTTTCTCTCTTTTCTTTCACACGATTTATCTACATTTTTCTGTTACGAGGTCGATGTCTTTCTTTTCCATCTCTCTTTCTGTTATTTCCTTAATGCCTCTCATTTTGCTTGTATCTATCATTTTCTACCTATTTTCTTTTCTTTTTGTCTCTCCTTTTGATACGGAGTTAACATTTGTCATTACATCTTTTCTGTCTTATTGTCAGTTCCAGTGACTCTCTCTCTCCCTCTCTCTCACTCTCTCTGTCTCTGTGTTTCTCTCTCTAAGGCTATTTCAGTCACTCACTTAATATCTTTATTTTCCGTCTTTACTATTCTCTCTAAATATTTTTCGTTAGCCCCAGTGACATTACAAAAGACAATTATGCCAACGACTATTCTAATGGTCGTATTCAATGAATACGTCAACGTTAATTATTCTGTTTGTCAATTAAGTTACAAACATAACTTTTCAGATGAATGAAATAGCTTTCATTATGATTACGATCGTGTTTGCACAATATTTAACGGAAGGAGGCGCCATTTAAGTATCAATCTCCAAACGATTAACATTTAACTTTATGGATCATCCCGTCACACCAACTGGAAAAGTATTCCGTGTAAAAGACAATAGCTCACTTCAGCAGAAAGTTTTATGCACACGGAAAAAAAAGGTTTTGCAATATTCCTGTCTGTCAGTGATCCAGATCTCGCAACTGAATTCTAAAATAACAAAGTTGTTGAGTCACACACTGTGTATATATTCTCGTCATCAAGTCTCGCGAGACTTTTCCTCCATTCAGTGTAGTGAGATTTCCAATATATAAAGCGATATATTTTTTTTTTGTTTATGTGCATTTAAAATGCGGATTATAAATGTGCTTATTTTTTTTTTCGTCTTAAGTGTTTGTTAGGATATTAAATTTTGAACTGATATATTACCTTGCGTCTTGTTCGACACCGGGGGTCACTAGAAACGGGGAAGTCCCTATCGAGGGGAGACTACATATGCCTTGTCTCTAAAACATCCCGGGGATGAAATACAGAAGCAAGAGTGATTTTCTAATGTGTATTTTTTTTTTTCTTTTTTTCGTGTCCATTTGGCAAAAAGAGTCTATAGAGACCGTTAGACCAGAAATAAATGTTAGTAACTCTTCGTATGGCGTCTATTTTGAAGGGTCATGTTTTGCTCAATTGGAAACGGGGACACATATTAATTTAAAATATTAACTACTCTGCGTCTCTCTTAAATTAAGGTGTTATAGCGGCCATATTTCTTTTTCCTTTCCTTCAAGACTGAGAATAAAACGATTTCGAAAAAAAATGTTTAGCGTCAAACTCTCCTTCCGTTACATGTCTCTCTACGTTTAACCAAAGATCAATAAAAAGAAAAAAAATAATCCTGATTTTATGAAAGAGAATGAAATAAATTCGAAACATGTATTAGTGATGATGGATGTGCCTGCCGGTAACGTTGTTTTTATTGGTGCGCAAAGTGACAATGCTGAGTCAAGTTCAAATTCCACTCGTATCCGTTTGTTTTATTTTAGTAAAATTATTCATTTAATAAGGTATTTAAATATGTGCTAATTACTTATTTATGGAAGTGCTTTTTTCTTTTAATCCTGTTCACTCAATTCAAGGCCTAAGATCCATTCAAGGTAAAGGGTTACTGTAAAGTGTTATATGATCGTAAGAGAAGGCAATAAATTCAGTTTATAAGGTTATGTGTATATGCTGGGAAGTTAAAGTTTAATCCTAGAATTGAACAGGTTAGCTTTCGGAAATTCCACCTGTCGGTAGTCCGTTCCCAAAAGCAATAGTTCTTGAGAGCAAAGCTGTCCAAGTGGAAAATACTTCTTACTAATTGAATGCGAGGGGGAATATGGATGATTAGTCCCTATGTACATGGTATTGCAGGTCCCAACTGCAAAGTCAGTTTAGGTGGAACAAAGGAATTTGGATCCTCATAACTCTTGCCATTGAAATAAAAATAGAATAGGGAGAGGCTTCCGACATGTCCTCAGTGGGAAAGTGGATTATAGATTGGACTTAATTCATCACCCACATGGCCGTGTAGACACTTTTTGTATTCTGTCAAACAGTCAAGTTCGATCTGCGCTGTTCCAGCCTATATATAATAGCTTTTTTGGTGTGAGCCTGTAAACATCGAGTACTGCAGGTTTGGTTTGGTTTGTTTTGTTTTACGGCATATCAACCTCAATGGGTTATTTAATGCCGACAATTATTTTTTCCTAGTAATATTTTGTAATTATTGTTGGTAATATTTTTTTATTACAAAGTATTTCTGTAGTTAAAACCTATTTTTACACAAGTTTGGGTGTTAACTGTTTGCCCATACCTGGGACCCTAACTGGTGCTACCACCTCGGGTCAGGGTGGACCTGGGAGCACCAGCAGTTAAGAGGTGATTCTACGCTCCTCAAAACCTCCTGATCAGAAACCTTGCTGTTGGACGTATTTTATCGTCTTACCCAGGACGCGGATGTAGTTTATCGTTATACCTAGGACGCGGATGTAGTTTATCGTCATACTCACGACGGAGTACTGCAGGAGGACTCAGTTACTTACTGCACCCGTACAAGGAACCAACCATTTTCCAGCATCTTGTTCACTTTATTCAAAATTATGTTAATGTTCCATTTATGCAGAATTCTGCAAATCATGCCCATTATAGATCTATCTATTTCATTTTAATTGCAGAAGTTTGATTAAATTTGTGACTCCTCCTCCTCAAAATCTATACAGTATCTAGTCGCTCTATGTAACATCGTCTTTAGTCGGTATTTTCGAATAAGCACTAGGAGTTATAATGGTGTTCAGCAATTATCTCAAAGCCAGCAATATTAAATGTTCAATATCAGCTTTTACTTTGGAGACTGTTAATGAACAATGTCTTGATTGGTTACCCATGATGGGACTATATGACAGACGCAACAACGAATCTACTTTGAAGAAGAAATTAGTAAACATCTAATTGATCTTTATCTCTTGAGTCATAGCTAATTACGTATTCTTTCTAACCTATAATTATTGTAGCCGGTTCGATGCACACAGGGTATGTAACAATTTGAGCTTTGTGCTAAACGAAGCTGGTATAAAACAACTGGCGCATGATAGTTAAAGATATAGTCTGCCTAGTACGTTGGCATAGTTGTGCGTTCGATTCCGGTTTGTAATAGTTCGTCATTGAAAATATTAACGAAAATGTTGGCGGTAAATATCGCGTAATATGCTCGTTTCTCATTTATCAGAGAACTTCTTCCAAGTTTTCATTCCGCCGTGTTTCTTGACTTTATAAAGGAAGTATATCACTTCACAAAGCCGTATACGTCTGGTATTCAAACACCGTATCATTTCAAACCCCATCACTAGTGGAACAATGAGAAAATGAAAGCCCAAGAATGTTTGTATTTCTTACTAGACTATGCTCTGCTCGTATAGGAGCTCATGTGAAAAAAATGGGTAATGATAATTTTAAAATTCAACACCATATCCAAAATAAAAAAATAAAATAAAAATAAATACGAATCTATAAATAAAAGGAAAAATCCTGTTTTGCTCACTAGGCTACTTTACTGATGTTGAGGTTGGCTATAATGATAACATCAGTTATGTGCCATGTTTGCTACACGCTTAGGCGATGATGTATCTTTCGATACATGACTGACGAGGCAGTTTTTTTTTTTTACCGTGTTGCCATTTCTTTCTTCGGTAGACCAGTTGCCATTCAAGGCTATAGAACCCGGTTTGTCCTTCTATTTACACATAGCTCGGGGGAGAAGTAGAGGATTCATACCTTTTCCCAATGGTATTTCATTTCCTCATTGTTCCACCTGGTATTCCCTAGCGGTCACCCAACTTGACCAACCTCGCCGTTTCTTACCTTCCATGATCGTAGAACGAAAGTAAAATAAGGATAAAAAAAAAACATTTGTTCTTTTTTATGGAGAGACTAATATGAGTGTCCCCAATTGCTCGATGCATGGTCCTAATTTGTTTTTTTGTTTTTCATTTTCATTAATGATCTTCCCGGTGATATCAGCTCTCAGCTCGCTATCTACGCTGATGACACAACCATTTACTCCTTACTTGATAGTGAGGCTGATAAGTTCGATATGGTCAAAATTCCTCTCTGCCTTTCATCAGAATGGCTGATGCTGACCTCCATGAAAGGGGTTCTTAGCACTATCCTCGTTTAAAAGACTTGAAAGACTGTATTGAATCCATTGCAAGGTTAGCTACTAGGGGAGTTTGTTGCCTGTTTCGTGAGAGACAATTTTCTCACAAGATGAACCATACCTCCGTAGCTTCGAGTCTCTTCTTCATCTTTGAGGAGACCGTCCAACATTCGCTGCCATAAAGGAAGACAGATATCCCGTAGCACTTCAGTATCCAACAGATTATTTGTGGCGTCTTTTGTCGAACGCCTTTACGTAGTCTATAAAACATAGGTACACATCCTTCCGCCTTTGTATTGCTCTTTCTGATAACTTTCTGAGCATGAACAACGCATTCCTTCTTCCGGTGTCTTTAACGAAACCGCACTGTTCTTGTCCAATCTCTGGCCTGATTATGCTACGTGCTACAGAAGCAAAGACAACTGGAGCTACGTTTGATGGTTTAATGTTGTGCCTTATACACAGAATAATTGTGTAGAATGTTAACGTACATAGCATATTAAATAATCATTGAATTCATAATAACTATTGTAAACCTGTTAATGATATCACGAAAGTAATGTAGATTTTAGGGAATTAAACTAATTCTATTCTATTAAGATCTGTTAAAATATTTTCTGTCAAACTACGATAGCAACAAATAAGCTGAAGTCTGGGATTGTTCAGTAGTTTCACTGAGTTCAATTCCTAGGTCGGGTAGTGGAAACTTCGACTTAATTGAAACAGTACTGAATAAAATCTTGATGAGATATCCCTCGACATGAACATGAACATCGGAACGAGTACAATGTATACCCGTAAAATAAATAAATGGTTCAAATCGAAATTCTTCGAAGTTTAACCGAATCGACCAAAACCGGATGAAGGCCTTAGGGCAAAGCGATTGAAAGGTTACGATAGCAACATAATTTTGAAACAATCAACCGTATGTAAATAATTCTACTTTTAAATCCCTGATTTTTTTTAAATTTAAAATATTTCGAATATTCAGTAAACTTAATATTAATATTTTATGACTTATGAACCCTTTGCGGGTTATTTTAAAACTGAAACATATTAGGTTGGTGCAAAAATAATGACGTAATTATGTCGTTTTTTGACGTTAAAAAATACGTCAAAAACGATATTATTACGTCCATTATTTTGCACCAACCTAAATTTCATATTTAATGTTAGGCAATGTTCCACTAATTATCATCTGCTGATGATTCGTACGCCCTCAACTCTCTCGTTCTCATCATCATCTCTATGGTCGGTACGTAGAAAACTTTTTCACATTTCTTGACGAAACAAATATATTGGTTGATACTTATTTGCATATGAACTTACGACTTCTCTTCTTTTAAACGTCCATCATGTTGTGTGTCCGAAATGATTTCTCAATCCACCCGCGCAACTGTCTGTTCTTTGACAGCTACCAACCGTCAGAGAGACTCCAGTTGATTGTCTTTGCTGTCATGAAAATATTATTGTACATGACTAAAATAGTTCACCATAGGAGATGACAAGGGCAAAAACCCAGGAAAAAAGAATCCAACCTCAATTCAAATATTCATATAGAAGCCAGTTAATAACACTTAAATAAAGAACAAAATCGATTAGAATATCGTATGATTTATTTTTACACGGGCCTGGAAGCCGCCCTTCGTGTGGACTTTAGTTTAGCTCCTGCGGGGTGGGGGCTTTTGAGTCTTTACCATTTTATTTTCAGCGTCTTATGTACATACAAGTTTTAAGAATTTAGAAATAATAAAATATATTTTATCTTTAATCGACAGCTTAATTCGGCATAATCTTTCTTCGTATACGCAACCGATATCCATGGGATTTTTACAATTATTTTGTAAGCAATTCTTATTTCCTTTTAAATGCAACATTATTTATGCTCCCCTTTGACATAAGGGCTCTCATAAAAAATAAAAAAAATAAAAAAAACATCAGGAGGAACGGACTGTATAATATTTTGAATATTTCCCAGTACGTGTGCTACAAAAAGAAAATATAACATATGAGCAGCGTACTCCGCCCCGCTTAATTTATAATTACGGTTTAATTAGACGATATCTATTGCATTTGCGGCGAAAGACGAATTTAATAAATACTTTTTTTAAACCTTTCATTTCATTCGATATTTAAATTTAACTTTAAATGGGTTATTTATTTAATTTTTAATCGCATGTAACTACAGTATTTACTACCTTTTACTTCAGCTTGTTGTGATTCATCGAAATCGAAAAAGCTGACTGACGGACAAACGTACACTGCGCTTTGTTTATATAGATTTTTCATTTTCATGATTTTTCTATCAGGGAATCAAGTGACAGCCATCTTCAATCTCTGGCAATCATCTTGAAATTCTGAAATATTGTTTGCCTTCTGTCTGAATTTCTATCAGTTGTGTATCGATCTGGGTAACCTACAAGTAATTCTGAACTGAACACTTTATTCAATCTACGGTGATAGATATTTTTGTTCCACTGTACATGTCTAGGAATATCGTCTAGTTCTTATTTTCTTTTCATAACGGCTCCGTTGTTGCACTCCCGTTTCCGCTAACTTCAATGCTACTGGCTAGGAGACTTAACTGAAAATGCCTACGTTGCGAAATAGACAAACCAACGCTTCAGTCCACTAGGTTATAAATAGAAGACGGAATGTAAAAGAACGACGGCAAGATGTGAATTACAATCTGGAGAGGTCAATGTGAATAAAGTGCGGAAGTTTAAATGATTTAACAGAAGATTGGAAATTCAACAACGAAACCCGAACATTCATTTGAATAGTAAGCACATAAAGGAAACTAGAGTAAACATACCGAATGTAGTTAAAAGTAAATGAGAAGTAAGGACTAACTAAGATGCAGTGGTAGTCAGTTTGAAGAACAGCCAGAGATTCAAAGTACGAACTACGGATATAAAAATGCATGAAATATGAAAATTTAAATATCTTGGACGTTTTTTGACAGATGGGAGAAAATTTGACACCGTGAAAGTTCATTGGAATAGCGAAAGAAATCTTCCATAATATGAAGAAAATGGTAAGAAACATGAAGATTTCGATAGAAACAATGAGCTGTGAATTCTCATGCAATATGGTTTAACCAATATGACGGAATTCTGAACATGTTCCTCAAATATTAAGAGAAAACTGGAGTTTAGAGTAGTGTGTTTCTAGAGAAACATGCCGAGAATTCCATGAACGTAGAGCATAAACAACGATGGCATATGGGAAATGGAAACAGTCTTTGTTTCCATATACAAAGAATAAGAAAGAGACAGTTGACATTTCTTGGTCACACAATGAGAATGGGTTGATTGGGGAAATTGGCACTCACAGGACTTATCAAATCAAAAGGAGAGAGGAAAGCATCGGGCTAGCTGCCTTGTGTTATCAGATTGTAGAACAGGTGACTGCATTTTGGACAAAGGGAAACGCTTTGCTAAGAGTTATAAGGGATATAACATTGCAGAGAGCCATGATCACCCACAATCTGAAGGGAAATGGTACATAGGAGAAGAAGGCTGCAGTTTCTTGTTTACACCATTTCATTCCCTTTCTAGATTTTCTCATTTCTTTTAAATATTATACTTTATTTCATTCTTGTGTGAACGACCGTTATGCTACACAAATAAAACCTTTCCACAAATGACGCCATGGAAGAGTCTGTCGCCAGAGTGTCTCGGAGATCTTATTTTAACATCTACTTAGCGTTTTTTCTCTCTTTCCTTCTAACCAGACTTGCTTCTGTTTATTCAATTTCGTATATATGTTATATGTGCAAAATGATATTTAATGTGAATATAATAGCTAAATACGTCAGTAATTGCGGAAACATATAAGTGTGAATAAAGATTATATATTCGCTGTGTACACCCGTGAAATATCTATTGCTCCTGCTAATTGGTGGAAATGTTGGTGTTGATGCTATTATAATCATTATTATTATTAGTGGTAGTAGTGAAAGTATATAAGAACAGGGGAGAGAGAGATGAAAAGAAAAAGAGAGAGAGAAAAAGTCATCCGATACAAGCCTTACCCATGCACATACACGCATATATATATATATATATATATATATATATATATATATATATATATAGTTTTCTGATGATCTCAAAAGCGTGAAACACAGGATCACAAACTCACATCCATACAACTTATTACATATATATATATATATATATATATATATATATATATATATATATATATATAAAAAGACATTTTATGTTTAACGTTTTATGTTTGTCTTTAATAAATAAATTGTCGGACTTTGTCCATTTCTTAATATATATATATATATATATATATATATATATATATATATATATATATATATATATAAAATATATTAAACCGAGTTAAAAAGTACAGAAGGTTCCAGTAAAAGTGTGGAAAATATCAAACCTTTAAAAGATAGATAAATAAATAAATAAAAGATAAGATGAAATGAAAAATGTCATTTCAAATTTTAAAATATTTGGCAGCGCTTACCTATTGAAAGGCGGACACTGAATGACATCCATCAAATGCTGAATTTTCCGAGGTCAATTTTTATTATTATTATTATTATTATTATTATTATTATTATTATTTGTGTATGTTACTTTCCTACGTTGTCTCCTGTAGAGCTGAGTCCAAACTATGGTCCTTAGTCTCTATAGAATAACTGACATTTTACTGATAGCATTTTTCTTAATATATAAGACGTTCCGAGTGAGGCGATCTTGTGGCCAACGTGTAACCTGGGATACAGTTAGTAAATTGGCCATTTCTTTTCACACGGGGCCCTGAGCTACGATTACTATTAGTACAGTCAAACTCCATTCCCCACATCCTGTTAATCTCGATCTGTATGTCATAATATTTGGACAATTTCTCGATATTTTCATGGAGGTCTATCTTTCAGATTATACTGTTATGTCAAGAAGCATACACTTCCTGAATTTGTTGTATTTTGATAAAAATATCAGGTCTGTTGCCTTTTATTTTCGTCTATATTTGAATTGGCATGTTCCTGAGGATAGTTACATCGTTATTTTGAGTAGCTATATCTAGTTGGTTCTCATACCATCTCTCAGTGGTTTCGACTTTGTGCTTCGTGCCTATATTCATATTCATATATGTTGCTACCTTGTTATGTCTATCGGTATATTCATTTTTTATATTCATTTTTTGATACTTCCGGACATACTGAGATATTATGGTCATATTTTCGGGTTATTCCCATCCTTGATTATATGACAGTGATAGGATCTGGTTGCAGGATGTGGTCCTGAGCGGCAATAAGTAGGAATTCTGTCTCAACTTTGAACTCGGTTCTCCCCGGCCTCTGATGCTATTTTCTATTAGTCTACATCTGTTTCTTTCGTTCTTTTAGGTATGTGCCATGCTGGCATTTTTTTTTTTTTGTATTTTAACTTAGCTAAGTTTATTTACTTTCTGTTTTACTCGTTTGGCATAGATGGTATTCACATCGTTTTTTGTGGGTAAGATTTTAGGTATATTTAGCCGTTTCTTCAAGAGTGTTGCTTCATTGTGGATTTGGTGTTTTACTATTCGTAGGAGAGGGCCATTGCTTTTTGTGATGTATGCGGCCAATCTGATTGAAGTAGCTATTATTAATATTATTATTATTATTATTATTATTATTATTATTATTATTATTCTATTTCCTTTGATCTCTGATGTGTACTCATTTCTTTCCAGGTCCTGCCCAGGGGCCTAAGGTTAGAAATGGCATCATGACATTTTCCACTGGAAAAAAAAATACATAGACAAAACCCTTCGTAAGGTGTGGGCTGAACTCGTGAGGACAATTTTTTTGTATTTCTTTAAGGCATGGGCTTCCAAGGATCCCTTCAGTTAGTCTACTGGAATCTTTTTCCAACCAATCCGAGGGCTCAAACTACAGCGGGGAATGTTGATGTTCCAATTTGCCGCATTTTTGAAATTTCGATTTCAAGGTCCTTGTATTTTAATAGCTTTGTGAAGATACATTGCAGTCTGCAGGTACTGCTATATGAATAAAGCGACACCTTCTTTGTGTGCGACGTCTAATAATAATGTCTGGGCAGTTAGCTCTGATTGTTTTATTATTATTATTATTATTATTTTCTTAGATTTCTGCTGTATACATAGTTCCACCTAGGTCCCAGCCAGAAACCTCAGGTGAGAAATGGCTTCATGATATTTTCCACTTAACCTCCCACCCCACAAAAAAAAAACTATTAAACCAAGGATCACAGCTATTTTACATAGATAATTCTCTTAATGCGTGTGCTCGTAATGTGGAAACTACAATTATGTATACAATTTTTTGTATTTCTTTAAGACATGGACTTCCAGGAATCCTCTCAATATTTCTATCGGGACATTTTCCAATCAATCTGAGGGCAACCAACTGGAATTTTTGCTGTTCTCATGTGCCACATTTTTTAGATTTTCACTTGAACATACTTGTATTTTGATAGTTTTTTTTTAAGCTCTACAAAGATACACTACAATATGTTTATTATTATTATTATTATATTTCAATTTCTGCTATGGCCACACTACCTTGTAAGCCCGCGGAAAGACCTAAGGCAGGTAGCCTTGTGTTGTTATAGTTACATTTCATGATTATTTTTAACTCTCATAACACCACTAGCGTTACATGAACAAATTTATTCTTAGTGAGTGGGCTGTACTTATCAAGACAATTCTTTGTATTTCTCTTAGCCAGGGATTTCCCGGGATTTTTCAATGTGTTTTGTGTTCCTTTTCTATCATTCAAAGCGGAGCTACTATGACTGGTACTATTCTTCTTCTTCTTCTTCTTATTATTATTATTATTAGAATTGATATCTTGTTGAACAGTCTTCTCTGCACCATTGCCTTTGCTGCAGCCATTTTTCACTTCTCAAGGCCGTGTATGTCAGTTTCCCAAGTTTTCTTCCTTTACTTTTACACACGTGTGTATTCCACACGAGTGAATTTCGAACTGATCTCAGGGAGAGCTTTGTATACGGCAGAGTTCTCAACGTTCCGACTAAAACATGAGTATTTTTTTAAATGTCTTTTCGCGTGGTTTTCTTTCAGTTCACTTCCTACATAGGTCGATTCAAGTGGTTTTAATTCGATATTATATAATGGCCGACTGAACCAAAACGTTCCACTCTTTACTCTGTATCGTCGCAGTATTGGGTTCTCAATAGCTTTTTAGTCAGATGTAGACAATATGTTTTCGCTTCGTGTCACAGGGAATTTAATTTGAACATAACTCGATGAAATCTATTTCGCACTTTCCTTTCACTTCTATAGCGACCTATGATAACTGACTTGATTTTAGGTAATTATCATTCAATTTTACTTGCTTTTTCACTCAATTAATCAAAATCAATAAACAAAATTACTACTTGTCCGGCAAACTTAATTGAAGCAATCTTATGGTTGCTGCTAGCAATCATCATTCGATTTCTACTAAGCCTACTCTGCTAAGGCAGGTCGTGGTGTGTTGTTATGCTATTATTATTACATTAAAGTTCTCCTTAGTGTGTGTGCTTATTAATAAGACAATTTTCTGTATGTCTTTAAGCTGGGGTTTCAGGATTCTTTCAATGTGTTGTTTTGTTCCATTTTTTTTTATAATTCCAAGTGCACCTATTACCACTGGTATTATTCTTGTTTTCAATTTCCACATTTTTTCTATTTCAATTTCCAGGTTTATTATTATTATTATTATTATTATTATTATTATTATTATTTAATAATAATTTTATTATTATTTTACAATTTTTATACTTTTTTATTTTTTTATATAAGCTGTAAATTTTATATTTTCTTTATATTGACAATACTTTCCTTGGTAGATGAACAGTTTGATATAATTAAATTTATTGGGTTTCTTATAAAATAGGTCTACAAGGGATCGATGTGCTTTTCCGATCGTACCCAATGGTTCAATTATCACAGTAGTTTTAAGGTGCCACATTTTTACAATTTCCAATTCATAATTCATT
Organism: Acanthosepion pharaonis; assembly: GCA_903632075.3. Taxonomy (NCBI): domain Eukaryota; kingdom Metazoa; phylum Mollusca; class Cephalopoda; order Sepiida; family Sepiidae; genus Acanthosepion; species Acanthosepion pharaonis. Next base: position 745,401 of record CAHIKZ030005252.1, on the reverse strand, counting down.
ATTTATTTATTTTGTCATATCTTTTAACAAATATATAGGACTGCATTTTATCGGTGTGTATTATTTCTTATACTCATTTATTATTATTATTATTATTATTATTATTATCATTATTATTATTATTATTATTTAAAAGCATATTTTTGATCCGAATTTCTTTTAAAAACCACCTGCTAGGTTAGAACTAGAGCAAAGAATAGATGTAATTTTTGCTGTTTCCGCTTAAGAAAAATACAATAAAAAGAAAAACAATTTAAATTGGTAAACAATATTTGCATGATAAGAGCTCTGCTTGTTAGAACTATATTTTATTTCGATTTCGGAGAGAGATGGTTTACCAGCAATTGCATTGTTATTTTCTTGAGTTCCTTTCCATATCAAATCCACTTCTCCAACCACAACAGAAACAGATTTGGTTTTTAAGTGCCATATGTTTTTCTATTATCATTATTATTATTATTAGTAGTAGTAGTAGTAGTAGTAGTAGTAGTAGTAGTAGTAGTAGTAGTAGCAGCAGTAGTAGTAGTAGTAGTAGTTTTAATATTTTTGCTAATTATTCATTAATATTCCTGTTTGTCGCCTTATTATGTTACGACTATTTATATTTGCAAATATTATTCGGGATCATCATCAACAGCATCATCGTCATTATCAACATCATTTTATTATTATTATTATTATTATTATTATTATTATTATTATTATTATTATTATTATTATTTTCTTTGATTTCTGTTATATGCTCATTTCCTGGCGGGTCACCTCAGATCAGAAAAGGCATCATAACATTTTCCACAGACTATTTTTTTAAAAACTAAGGTCACACAAATTTTCCATAAATAAAGTTCACGAACATTTCTTTTTTAAAAGAGCAAACTAAGACAACAGACATTTTAGATAAATAACGCCGTTCGAAAAGTGTGAACCGTACTTGTGAGTACATTTTTTTGCATTTCTTTAAAAGATGGGTTTTTAAGGATCCCATTAATAAGTCTCTTGCAACTATTTCTTATAAACCTGAAGGCTCTAAATACAACTGAAATTATTTATGCACTCATGTGCCTCAATTTTTTAGATTTCTACTTCAAGACCTTTGTATTTTGGTAGTTTTAATAAAATGTATTAGAGGTTCTAGTTCTGCAGTCGGATTTAAGTGGTGTTGCATATATTCATTGTAAATGTTGCCCTACTCTATCATGCCTTGTTTGATATTCAGTGTATGCTAATGGTGCGTAACCGGATACAATGTGGTCAATTCTTTCTGAATATTTATCACATAATCGGCACTTTGAGTTACCACAATTTTTCAGAATGTGTGCTTGGTAATTTCTAGTTAGCAATCCTAGGTACTGTGCAGGAAGAATGAAGCCTTCCCCTTCAGCTTGTAATACGGTACTATCTAACCACCGATGTGTACAGAGTTTATCTACAATTGCTTATTGGGTACAAGGAGAATACTGACCATGGACAGGCTCATCTCGTAGTTTCTGCATTTGATCCATTGCATTTGCTTTCTTTTCTAAGGATGTTTGTAACTGCAGTAGCAAAATTATGGTTTATTTGCACTTTTTCACCCACTTGAATTTATATATTTTTTTAATTTTTGGCTTCCTTTATTATTTCATACTGTTTCTTTCATGCTCTTTAATACAGATCATCATCCAGTCTTCTGTAGTTTCCAGGTTTCTTTAAAGATCGATTGTTGTGGTTTTGTAATTCCAGTTGAACTAATCCTCTGCCTCCTATGGATTTGAACACATTTGAAACGATCAAGATCAACTTTAGGCGGTGCTGAGTGAGAAGCTTTCGGGTCTGAATGTCAGCTATGGTACAGTGAAGGATGTTGAAATTGTAGGGTAACACAAGGACAGCCAAGTGGCTTATATTCTGTTTTCTGAATTCAAAGCATTTAGCACCAGTCGCACAGACCTGTAGTATTACTTTAGTGTTTTTTCCTACATTTGGGCATGCTGTATGCAATCTCCTTCGCTTACACCTACGTATCTACATCTATTGAGTGTGTTTCTGTAGCAAAGACTTTGAGATCACCCATAGATGATTAAATACATTTTTCTTTACACTTATCCATAGTTATAACTGTTTAGTCCATGCGAAAGGGAGATTAAGAATAGACAGAACAGAAGTGGCGACTGTGAATATCCTCTAAAGATTCCTTGTCGGATATTTCAGCCGATTGATAGTGACAGTACCTTCGGCAGGATTTAAGTATAATTTGTTTTTCTCCAGTCTCATGCTATAATTACGGAAATTTGCTATCACCGAGGAGATTTGGTACATTTCCAAAGCCTTAAGGATCCAAGAGTGGGACACAATCAAACGCTTTACGGTAATCTATCGGAGGTGAGCTGAGATTTCTATCCTTTTTCCTGAAATTGTACTGTATATCCCTTCTGTTCCAAGGGTAAAATGTTGTTTTCATCGAGAAAAGCGTAAGGACAGACCTGATCAATTTATATGTGGTGGACAGACATGCTATTGACCTATAATATTTTTCGCCCATTTTTTACAGGAGATATCTAGTATATTCAGTGATCTATTCTGGAATTTAATTGAGGTTATCAATTAGAATTTTGCGCGAAAATTTTGTCGATAAACGACAGATGGTAGAGACCAAAACTGGGTTTCTTGTAATTTCCTGGGGATTTCCATTTTTGTATTTTTGTTAGAACTTATCAAACATGATTCCTGGTTATATTATATTATATTCATTATTCATGTTATCGTTTGAACCTCACTGACTTGGAATTGTATTCCTTGAGGTTTCTCAAAAATATTCTCCCACGATTCTTGCACTTCTTTAAAAGATGGTGTTTTTTGGGGTTTCTTTTTTTTGTCACTTATTTTTAATTTTCCTGTAAAACCTCTTGATTCCCGTTTACAATATTTTACTTTGTCGAAATAATATACATCACATCGTTTTATTCTCTGTATTTAACTGCGATTTATTATTATTATTATTATTATTATTATTATTATTATTATTTCTATTGATTGCTGGTATGTACTCATTTCTTTCCGGTTTCCGACCAGAGATCTAAGATCAGAAATTGAAACATGACATTTTCCACTGAGAAATAAACAAAACAACACAAAAAAAAAACCAAAAGAAACACATATTTTACATGGATAAAGCCCTTCGTAATGTGTGAGCTGTACTCGTGAGAAAGATTTTCTGTATTTCTTTAAGGCATGGGATTCCACGAATCCCTTCAATGAGTCTACTGGAATCCTTTCTAACCACTCTTTGATGTTCTTATGTGCCACATTTTGGAGATTTCGATTTCAAGGTCCTTGTATTTTGATAGATTTTTAAAGATCTTCAAAGATACATTGCAGTCTGCAGGGACTGCCATGTCAATAAGAAGGCAATTTTTCCTGTTTGCGATCTCTAATAACAATGTCAGGGCATTGATTGTACTTTATTAATATTATTAGATTTAATATTATTATTAATAGTAGTATTATTATTATTATTATTGCTTTTTTGAATCAGTTATATATATATATATATATATATATGTGTGTGTGTGTGTGTGTGTGTGTGTGTGTGTGTGTGTATATAAATGTGTATAAATATATATATATATATATATATATATATATATATATATATATATAATTATTTATATATTATATGCGTGGTACTTATTAGAAAGCGCTCAATGTCAGAGATAGAGCTAACATATTTGGTTGGATAGATGTGAGTTTGTGACCCTGGGTTTACGCTTTACCGATCGTCAGTTTGTCTGACGATCGCTAAAGCGTGAAACCCAGGGTTACAAACTCACATCTATCCAACTATATATATATATATATATATATATATATATATATTTCAACTCATAATCTGATCCCTTTTAAACATAATGTTTGAGTTTTATAAATTATCAGTGTCATTCAGCGGCCACTGGGAATGAAAAAAATATACAACGATTCTTGTCAGCTCCTTGTAACATTATTTCCTATTCCTTGTTCAATGCATCACTAAATCTAATGATGGACGCGTGGCTTGTAGCGTTCGAGACAATAGAGGTATTTAGCAATGTTAAAAATTTTGTTTTTTTAATCTCAATAGTACAATATATTTTCTCAGATAATTTGATCGTTTTAAAGAATCCTCTTCTTGAGGAATCAAATTTCAGGACGCATTTTTATTTTCGTCCATTTGTATTGTCTCCCGGTGTGTCTACATTCAACTGAAGACTTACGTGTTTACAAACACATGATTTATCAAGTACCCCTTTTTCTGTAAAAAAAAAGGTTATGCAAACGTAAACAAGAGAAATGTGTAGTAAGTAGACAGATGGCAAGGAAACTTAACAATATTTTTCTCTACATTGTTTTGCGATAGACACAAACGTATTTGCTAGGAGAATTTTGTTGCATTTCCGACTAGATCTATCGTATATACACAATAGTGCGGATTTTTATGATCAATTTTTTTTTCAAAAAATATGAGGTCGCAGTATACACCGGTAATTTTTTGAAGAGTTTAAAAATTAGGCAATTTTTGGTGATTGTACAGACGCACTATACACACGTCATTTTTTATAAAGGTAAAAGACATGCATTTTTTTTTCACCACTTGCACTATACACACGTCATTTTTTTTTTATAAGAGGTTAAAAATCATGCATTTTCGGTGACTAGTTTCACTATGCACAGGACATTTTTTTGAAGAGGTGGAAAATCATGTATTTTCGGTGAACGGTTGCACTATACACAGGTCATTTTCTTGAAGAGGTTAAAAATCATGCATTTTCGGTACCGATTGCATTATACGCTGGTCATTTTTTTGAAGAGGTTAAAAATCATTCATTTTCGCTGACCGTTTGCGCTGCACACGAGTAATGTTTTCTGAAGTGGTTTAAAATTCATGCCAAAAAAAATTCAGGGATTACATTTTACATGAATTTTTCTTATACATGTGTATATACGTAAATCCTGAAGACTTGACGATATTAACAGGGAATGCAAACCAGAAAGTATTACTTTGTCAAAAATTAATAAATTTACTAATATTTCATTAGTTTTCCTATTTCGGATATAACTGCTTATATGTTTGTGAATAAGTAATGTTTCTTATAACGTTATTAATACATTTTCCAAAAGTATTTAATAAGAAGATGAACACTTTGATATAACCAGAATGTGGATGTTCTTCCTGCGCATTAGCAGAGTTTATAAAAACATACTTGATGTAATGGTAGAAAGAAGGTGATTTTGTTTCAAACTTTCTAAGGTGGAACATGAAATATCAAGAATCCAGCACTTGAAAGATTTCCTTTTAATACTCTCTCTTTTGGTGCTTACACCAATAAATGATGTCAAAAAAGGAAAAAAAAGAAAGAATCAAAAACAAAAGAACAAAGAACTATTTCCAAACAGAGAACTTTGAACCATATTTAATAGTAGGTAACACTATTGCGTGTAGTGCATTCGACTTTCTACAATTTTCCTGGCGGTTTTGACGCAGTTTCTGCAATCTTCTAGAAATATTTACCGTTTTTGCGGTGTTTCATGACGGATTATTTTTCCGGATACAGAAGTAGGCAGAAAACTAATCTGATCAGATTCTTGGATACGCTCTTAAAGCAATCAAAGCTGGAACTTATTTGAAGAATTATTTACGGATAACAGTAGTGTTTCTCCCCGGCATTTTATGCGGCTGAATGGAAACATTTTGGAGGATTTAAAAGCCGAAAAACATAAGTTTAGAAATCACATTCACTTCTCTGAAACTAGGACAATTTGTGAAGGCGTTTCATTTGAAAACAAAAAAACAAAATTCATAGTATATTGTGTTGGGAACTGTTTAGAAATGATTTGGTTTCTACTGATTGAGTTATACTAAAGTTCATCCAGTACAAGGTAAGAATTCCAGACAAGCTTACGGGTTACTGCTAAAATTGTTATGATGCACGTGGTTTATGACATATTTGAAGTAGGTGATGGAAAACAAGTTATGAGGATGAGCATATGTAAAGATTGAGCTCTGACTTAAACTTTTGAAGTTAAGATTGTAGTCGTCAGGGAAATAGACAGATTTATGTTCAAAATTTGTAACAGATTCTGAAAATATATCAGTTAAACTACATTGAATCGAGATTGATATTTTCTTGACGTCAAAATGATTTACTATGAGATATTTTTTGAATTTAATGGACATTTTAATATTAGTCGTTTCCTAATAAGGAAACATTCGGAATTCATTTACAGTGAAGCCAGTGCTAATGTAGGTTGAAATTTATAAGAAATTTCTATGAAAACAGTTTCTGAAGAAAATAGATTGATCAGGTCAAGTAATTATTATTGCGACTTTTTCCAGTGTTGATAGGGGCTTCCTCCTTAACCGTTTCTTTGAAGTAGTGTAGGACATCAACATCTTGATGAGGTCATTATTTTCTCTTTGAGTTACATGTGATACCCGTTTTAGCTGTTGCTGCAGTTAAAAGTCCTTAAGATATTTGTTTTTTGTTATCTGCTAGAGTTCTGTAGTGCCAGTTCACAATGTTTGAAGAACGTTGATCTTCATTAAGATCCACAGGCTTAATTCACTCAAAGCCATTTTTAACTATTGATTTATTTTTCATGGCTTGTCAAGCTTTTGCGTGTTATTTTAAACTCAGCAAATATTGTTAGATTTAAGAATATTTTTAGGAGATGCTAAAGTTTTACTGAAACAAGTCTTGCTAATTCACCCCTAGTTTGGAGCAGAAGAGGAAAAGGATTTATACCTTTTCCAAGAGTTTATATGTATGTATAGCTTGCCACTCATATTTGCGGATATCCGTCTACTAGGGCGGCTAACCAATCCCTATTGCAGACGCTTGACAGGCGCATTTATGTTTATTCAACACCTACAAATCCCACCTTAGGCTTATACTACAACTATGTTGAGCAAACCTTAGTTACAGTTTCTGGAAAAGAGCGTGTTCCCTAGCGTGATCAACAATTTGAATTAGACCACCTCGCTCAAGACCTCGGCCACGATGACTAGTGACTTCGTGCTAGCACAGTTATCGACGACCCCCAAGCATTCCATCTACCCAATTTCACTCACAAGGCTTGGGCTAAAGGCGCCGCATCCTGGGTCCCCCCTCCAGTTCAATAACATAAGGAAGTTTCCTTCTTGACAAATCGACGATGGTGAGATTCGAACCCGGTTTTCAGCATGCGAACGTTCTAACTACTCGGCCACGTTTCCAAGGGTATAACTTGTGAATATACCGGAGTCAACTTGAATTGGAAATTGACTCTCTGATTTCCAACTCCGTGCAACTTTGATGATAGTATGTGAACTAGTGTTTCAACGTGATATTGTCGTAATGTTAGAAAGCAGTTGCATACAGCTGACAGTTTCGTTATTTCTGAAAGAGTTTCGCATTTGTGACATCGATTTGAAAATCTCGACCCGATCAGTCTATTTAAGAACATGATTAGAATTTCTAACTGTTATTGCGCTTTCCAGTATGGTTGGGATATATACCTTCCTAAGACTTTCTTTGAAATATTATGGAATGCCAGTCTCTTGATTATCTCATTATTTTCTTTTCGAGGTACATGTGCTATTCATTTTAGTTCTCGCTACTGGTAACATTTTCAAGTAACACAGGTTCTTTTATTTGATATATATTTTTGTTTGCGATTGTGCATCGCCAGTCAATGAGATGCTAAGAAGGGCCTTCTTCGCTAAAAGCCTTATTGGCTACAACTTCATTCACTCTAAATCGTGTTTAACCATTGATCAGAGAAATTCTTTGTATGGAGCTGATAATTTAGATATATCTGCATGGGTTTGGTGCCATTCATGCCATCCACATGAAAATCTCAATCTAATGAGTCTATTTAAAAACATGACTCGAATTTTTAGGTTAATGTTTTGAGTGGTTATCGTTAATGGATCTACTGAAAATTACAGATGGTCTGGATAATATGCTTATTTTGCGTTGCTCGTAAAAAACGGCGTTTTTTAACGAGATTTCCTAAGAGTTTTGGTGAAAAATCAATTCATTATTTGAGAGTTCATTGATATAGTGTTACATTCAACATTTCCCTATTATCATATGAAACGGATTTTTCAACCATAAGACAAGTCATATATTATTCTTTCATTGAGATCTGCTTCCCAAATTCCAGTATAATTTAACAAACCATTTGCAAATAGACAGTGAATAATGATGAAACATTTTGGCATTTAATTCTTGGTCGATAATTATCAAACACGTGATCTTGTAAATTCAAGTAGCAGTCTCCTTTCAAAACTTAATTCTGTTTTCTCAGGACAGTGTGCATTTCTATTGTTCTCTCCTTGCAATAAAAATATATGAATGGCAGTAACAGTGAAAATTCTGATAAAGCATTATTCCCAATTTAATGATTGGATAATATCTGTGTGACTTCCAAGATATTAAAAATAGAAGCGAAATATTCCTTACTGTATCGTCAAACAGTTACGCATTAAAATGTTTAAAGTTATTTTAAATGAGAATCATAAGAATGACTTTTTTGGTATTAAAATGAAAGAGGGTACAAATGAAAACGGTTAAATTGACAAGGCTTTATATGGCAATGAAGATATCAAACAAATGAAAGCTTTTTTACTAACTGTATCTTCTCTTTATTGTACTTATCTGCTTCTTCTTCTTCTTCTTCTTCTTCTTCTTCTTCTTCTTCGTATTATTATTATTATTGTTATTATTATTATTATTATTATTATTATTAATATTATTATTATTATTTCTTTGGATACACATAATTTCTGGTTCCCAACGAGAGACCTAGGGTCAGAAATAAATGCATGATATTTTCCATTAATTAATTTTGTAAATAAATAAACTAAAATTGCACACATTTTACATAGATAAACATTTTCGTAATCTGCGAGCTGTACTTGTGAGTACAATCATTGTATGTCTTTAAAGCATGGGCTACAGGGATTGCCTTCAATTAATTCTATCAAAATCGTTTCCAATCCATATGAGAGTTACAAATGGAATTATTGATGTTCTCATGTGCCACAATTCTGAGATTTGATAGTTTGTTGAATATCTTCAAAGATACATTAAGAACTGCAGGGACTGTCATGTCAATAAGAATGTATTATTATTATTATTATTATTATTATTATTATTATTATTGTTGTTGTTGTTGTTGATGATGATGATGTTTTTGTTTAAGGTTTCTTTTTTTTAATTAAATCCAAACAACGTATCAAATATATATATTTTCGGTATTCGCAATTAAAACTAAATATCCATTATTTTTTGGGACGTAAAGGCAGTGTGTAACGCACGTGCTAACTAGACTAACGTTCATACAACCATATTTATAATATGCTATTCACAGAGTTCTATAACAACGACTGTGTGCAAAATAAATAATACTATTCAGTCATATAATATTATTGCAGATACGAAATATTTATAATTGTGATATCTGCTCCTTGGATTCAGACAGCCTTTTTTTCGCCGACGATTTATTTTAGATTTTTCAACTTTTTTTTAGGTTTTACAACTTACAAATTGTGCTGTTGAAGATCGATCTCGCTATGTCATTGTAGTGGGATTGTTTCAGAGAAAATTATACGACTTTCGAATATTTTTAAGATAGCCTAAAAATATACGTTTGAAATGCATTTATTTCATGCCAAATCCTGGCCAAAAACAAATATTAATGTCTAAAACTATGATAAAAATGAAGACAATAGACAATCACAAATGAACGAATTGTATTATCGCTAACGATCAATGGTGAAAATGTCTCGTCTGAAATATCATCAACGTGACGCGCTAAGAAAGAAAAGCATCATGGCAGCTCTGCATTTGAATAACCAAACTATTTTATCTGAAATAGCCTTAATTTAGAAGTCTAAAAGTCATAGCCACGTTGCGCGTTTGCAGCATGGAAATAGGTTTACGTTTCCTTTTGACAGATAAAGAGCTATTTTAAGACATTTTTATTTTGATATATTCTTTTTTTATAGTTACAAATACTTAAGTAAATACTCTGTTTATAATAAACTGTATTTACCGGCCTGAATGTCCGAGAAATTTTCATAGAAAATATGCGCCCTCCGAGAGGAATCGAACCCGTATACTATACGAAACTGACGTGCTTTTACCGATTGAGCCACAGAGGAGAATTCAGTTAGCAATGTCAATTTTACTGTTTTTAAAATACAATCTTCTATGATTTTCTCACGTACATTTATATCTACTCAATGCGTATCCAAATGTAAACAAATGACGCCACACTTTATGAAATGGACAATATCCGACGATTATTTTAAGACATTTTTATGTTTATACTTTCTTTTATTTATAGATACAAGTATTTAAATAATTGCTCTATTTATAATAAACAGAATTAACAACATGTGGCGCAATCGGTAAAAACACGTCAGGCTATAATACAGTTCCGTATTGGATACAGGTTCGATTCCTGTCGGAGGACGCATATTTTCTATGACAATTTCTCGCACATTCAGTCCGGTAAATACTGTTTATTATAAACAGAGCATTTACTTAAATATTTGTATCTATAAAAAAGGAATGTAAAATGTAAAAACATAAAAAATATTTGTCGGACTTTGTCCATTATAAAAGAGTCATGTTTGTGAGCTTGTTTCATTAGCAGTGTATATTGTAAAATGGATCAGCAAATTTAATGACATTGACTCATGATCTTGGATGACTCGTATGTAGAGCTGATACGAGAATATTTTTATTTAAGTAGTTTATTATGGTACGAGATGTGAGTCCAATTCTTTAATTTGTGCCTCTTAACTCAGTCAAAAATTAAAGAATCGGACTCGCAAATCGATAATGTGGCCCAACAGATTCCATAATGACGAAGACAATTCACGGTTTTCATCTCGTTTGCTGACACGTACAAAGAAACGAATCAATGAACAATAGATATGGAAATGGATTCCTTCAAAATACTTCTGTATATAAAATAGAGTGCTGAATGAATACTGTTTTTTTAGTCCTTCTTTTCATCCATAAATGCCGTGCTAATCTCGATATCCCAGAAATTCTGGTGAAAGAATGTCTGACCCCAGGTGGAAAGCTGCATCAAAAGTTGTGACATCCAAATGGTTTGGGAGCTGGATGTTAAGTCGTGAAATGGTGGGATCATGACGAGTCTCAGATTATGTTAAGACGAAACCTCAGCCATTCAGTGTCTTTTGTGAAATGCATGCATTAAAAGCGACTCCTAAAATATTTTAAAAATACGATTGACAGGCACGGCAATTCTATGTAAAACCTAAAATATATCTGAAGTTTTGAGTAGACATTTAATGAACTAACAGGCATATGAAGCATTCTGAAGAGGAATGTTTACCTTACCAGACGATAATTTCAAGTCCAAGTGGAAATTTAAAATTCTGTTCTGTATGATTTCCTCCATACCCCATATAAATAATAGAAGAACAGATTTAATCAATAGGAGATTGACACGATTTAGAAACTGGAGTATATATTTAGATGAATACAGTTTATAATTTTCCATCATTAAACTAATGATGGGTTAATTTTCGAAAATATTTCATTTTTAAACGTTGTGTGTGTTCATTAACTATTGTGTTTAATTCTACCATAGGGCTTCTTTGGGTGTTACTAATGTTATTATTAATTTGAAAATTAAGAAACGCTATTATATTAATCGATTTTATTTTACAGTAATAGCAGAATAAAGTGAATCACGATAGGGTAATGGATGCGGGTCAGATTGAGAAATCGGAGAGCCGAGTTCAAAATTACGGTCGAATCCATTACATTCACCTACGTGCTAATGCCCTTTTAAAAGGTATGAATCCTCTTATTCTCCCTCCAGCTATGGGGAAAATAGCAGGACAAAATGGGTTCTATAGCCTTGGATGGTAACTGGTCTACTGCGGGAAAAAATCTGCCTTGTTAGTCATGTATCAAAATATACATGATCGCCTAAGTGTGTAACACGCATGGCCCATAAATGACTAAATACATAAGCTCCCCTCTGACATTTTACCCCACGCGACACCCCAAGAACTGCCACTCCCTGGAAGTTACTCCTTAATTAATGAACGTAAGATAAATATCATTGGATTGATTCCATAACAGAAGCCATCATAAAAGCCATATCTTAAAGTTTAGTAATAAAATCGGTTCTGTTTCATACAAAATTAAATCAATGATGTATATTCCATGGCAGAATATTGTAATAGATCTCCCACTATAATAGTTTACAAACTGCAGCTAATTTTTAAAGAATCAAATATATTTTCTTCTGCTCATAAACATTTAAAAATGATGCCATTTACGTTTTATGTGAAATTGCACCAAATAAAAGATCTAAAAACCATGAAAGATAGATTATTACTAAATTACGTTTAAGAAGAATAATTAGAAAGTGAAGTCTCAGAGTATATGGCGGATAGATAAACAAAGATTTGCCTGCAAATACCTGACATGATGGCGCTAAAAGACGGATTTCGTCTGGACTTTTCATGCAAGTAGCGATAGAATAGCGATAGTCTTACGAAGTTGTATCCGTGAGCAAGGTGCTGTAACCAGGAGAACGTGATCCCTCCCCCGCAAGGCAGCGTGAATGTCAGGGTTGAAAGGTTAGCAATGGACAGTTCCAATGCACATATAGCAGAAATACTGTATTTTTAATCTCGTCTGACTCCTCTAAAAAAAAAAGAAATGGCAGGAATAATGTATTCATTGGAGTTGTACGTTCTGGATCGGTACACATCATCTTTAGCAATATATGAAACCTGTGATTAACCCTGCAATTGTCATTCAAACAATGAAGCCTAATTGAGAATAAAGTCGTTCAGCATAGCTGAACAAAATTTGAACTTAATTCAGTTATTCATATTTATAATACGTGGGAAAGTCAAAGGGAGCATTTCAAACATGTTCCGAAAACATATTTAACAGTGGATATAAAGAACATTTTCTCATATACTTGTCGGTGATAATTGTTGGCAGCTTGCATAAAAGATATCACATCCTCAGAAGATAGCTTCAAAACTAGTTAAATAAATACATAATTTGAAAATTGTACGTATGCTGAATATTTGTAGAATATCTCATTTGATATTATGTAAATAAAGACGCTAAAGACAGTCCTTCACCATTCTTAATCCATTTTTGTGTGTGCAAAGAAAAATGAATAAACATTAGGAATTTGCATCTAAGGGGTATTAGATAAAAACTTGTGAGTTCAATACCTGGCTACTGCAGTGTTGCACACAAAACTTGAATAGCTGAGTTAAAGGGAGATAACTGAGACTTCCGGGAGAGACATGACACGTGGATCTAGAACAATCTACCTCGGGGTATGAAATAAAGTGTTCAGTTTGAAATTCGAAACGCCCGAAGAAGGCCAGAGCGTACAGCGGCCGAAATGTCGTGAATATGACAATAAAGATGAGACCAACAGTCCGAACAATGTAAATAACAAGAGTTGAACAATGTATAGAGAAACAGAAAGATATAGTTAGAAAATAGTATTGAACTGTTATGTCGTATCAGTCCCCCTATATGGTAATGAATGCTGGACAATTCCCTCATAAATGAAGATATGACATTAATCAACAGCAATGTGGTTCCACAGCAGGTTTCTGTGAATAGCAAGACGAAAAATGTAACCAAAGACGACGTTCAAGAGACAATATCAACAAAAAGGGGGCTTATGCTTAACATCAGGAAAAGAGATTTTGAATTTCTGGGGCAGGTAATGAGTAAAGGGGGCTTGGAAAATTTAATACCCACAAGAGAGATTGAAGGTCAGAGGGTTATAAGAAAGGAATGCACAACTTAGCTGGAATAAAGGACGGAGTAGTGTTCGGGAGAGATGGCAAAAAGACAAACGTTATTAAGAGCTACAAAGTGGAGGTAGTTGTGGAGAACCATGATCGCCAACGACCTGAAAGGACAAGGCACACAGAAGAAGATTAAAAAAAATAAATATAAACAGTATCAGCTATTCACGAGTTTTAAGTATTCGTGATTTTCCCCATATTAATGCATGCATAATATAAATGTTACTTTATGGTATAAATATAATTAATACTTTTGTTTTACAGCAAATAAAAAAAAAGAAAATCAAGCTATTTCGTATTTACAACAAAATACAAAACCTCTACATATAAAGAGGATAAAATTATGACACTTCATCATTTTACTGTAATGGCTAGCAACCATGCCTTGTAAATACAATAACAATTTTGATTATCAGTGACAAGATGCAGATAATGACATTAAATTCAAAAAAAACATTTCGCTTCAGATTTATGGTCCAATCTAAAAAAGACTGATGCTGTAATGATTTCAACCCTCACGTCAATTTTTGTATATTGCAAAAAAAGGCAACATAGTAAAAAATCGATACCTTTTTGAAAAAAAAGGGGTTAACTTTATTTCAGGCGTTTTTTTTTCTATCGAATAAAACGCAATTTACTCTTTTCCACTGTTTTTCGTGAAATTCATGGTATAATAAAGATGGCAAAGAAAATGATTCTTAAACTATGGAATTAATTCTTGATATTTTGCTAAATTTTTCTCCTCAGGGATCTATAAGCTATATAAATGTTTCAATTTATTTCCAATTATTTCTCACGCAACTGGAGCAGCCGGAATATTCCCACGTTCATTTATTATTCTGCGTTAGCACACATAAAAACAATCAGCTTGAATATCCTATTAGAGCGAGCAATTCCTTCATGCTTAAACACACAAACGTGCAATAATAATTAATCAATTATAATGATTATTTATTATGTTAAAAATAATAAAAATAATATCTTAAATCGATACTTACAAATATACACATGCAATGCTTTCATTGATTGTTGCTTATATCTATTGGGATTTGTTTTATTTTCACGAGAAGCATAATTATTAATTATATAAATACTCTGACGGAAAATAAAATTGTTACAGCGTGAATATCTGATTCAATAGAGCCAAGATTAAACGTACATATAATGTAGATGAGATCGTCTAGAGTAAATGATCCTTACAGCGATCAATACGTGCAAGGGAATATCAAGAAGCACTCAGACATCATCATAATAATAATTTGTTTAAAATACGTTAGACTTTAATATATACATTTATTATCGGATGAATACGAGCGTACAGATAGGAAAATAACATTCTGTGGTTCACGATATCTCTGCACTTGTTTGACATAATACAGGAAAAGGTATACTCATACGACTAAAATAGGTTTGGCGTGTGTCTTTTAAAAGTTCTATATTATAGGGGTCTGATGAACGTACCGGTCAGAGGACTTGTTACCCATCTTATAGAAAGTTTTGTGCAGCTTGGGAATCTATTGGTTTTATTAAATTTCGCCGAGTACAAATCTCAAGATATAGTAGAACCAGAGGGTTTCACTCAAAATGTCAATGGTTAATGAGCTGTGCGATACGAATGGAAAAGAGATTTGTTGGAAGTTAATATTACGGGAAAGATAACAATTGACCCTTGACTTGAAGAACTCAAGATTTAAGTTTTTCAGGGAAGCAGGAGTAATATCCAGGGAGTGGCAGTTCTTGAGGAGGGTGGGTAAAATATCAGAGTGGAAGTATATTTTTTTTTTGTTTAGTCAGTTATGTGCCATGCGTAATACACGCTTAAGCGACCATGTATCTTTCGAAACATGACTGACGAGTTAGTTTTTTTCCCGCAGTAGGTTGCCATTTTTCTGTTGTAGACCAGTTGCTATCTAAGGCTATAAAACCAGGTCTGTCCTGCTATTTAGCCATAGCTGAAGTGGGGAGAAGTAGAGGATTCATACCTTTCCCAAGCTTATTAAAACGTAAGTGAATATAATGGATTCAACTAGAATTCGAACTCAGCTCGCTGATTCCACAATACGAGCCGCTATCCATTACTCCACTGTGCCTTTTTTATGTTAGCTTTTCAAATAAGGAAAAATGGGGGTGTTTTGATTGCTTCTTCACTGTAAAGGTGGAGAAGAAATAGATTCATATCCTTCTTTAATACATTAAGACACATTGAACGCAATAAACTTGACCGAATCTTGATCACAATACTATTAATGCTATGTGTTTTTGCATTATAGATGCAATACCTATGGGAAGTAATCTGTGGCGTGAACACACAAGTAGCTCTCACTGGATGAGACTGCTTCAGCTTCTGGACAATTGTTTGAAGGCTTTTCCTCGATATATTTATTGAAAAGGGCAGTAAAAATGTAAATATAAAATCAAAATTTAGACACATATATAAAATGATCTTACATGCCCCCACAAGATTTGACGATTAAATCATTTTAGCTTTTCACACTGGAACTAACTCTGAATAAAAATCGAGAGGCAGTCGAATTTGAAGGGGAAAATAACGCGTCCTTTCGAAGACTAACTTAAAAAAAACGTAAATATTGCTTTATGTTTGTCAGTACAGCATCATTCTACCTTATGCATGTAGGATTTGCATGATAATGTATATTTATAATTATTTGTGTGTGTATTTGCGTACACGTCTGTTAGTCATTAGCTATGCTTGGAGGTTATTCACATGTTGATTCCGGGGTGCATTTTCCGCAGACTCTGGATGTGGTAGATAAATTAAGTTAATTCCTTAAGAATGGAATTAGTAAAGATTCGTGATGTAATATTGTGTTTTCGACGTGGGTTTATAGTCGATAAAATTTTTATATTGTCCCTTCAAAGGATTTTTAACGTAAAGAATTATGTTATTTTTAAAGTAAGTGACAATTTTCACATTTTGTCGATAAACTGTTAGAGGAGAGGGTTATGAATTCTCTGTTGTTTATGTTATAAGTGCTAGCGGTGGTATCTAATTTTGGGCGATTTTCTATGACTATTTTCTAGCGTTGAGAATAAAATGTGCGCAGTGAAGGATCTAAATAAACTTTTTTTTCCCATTTAATGCTCTTATTCATGTGATAATATGTAAACGTAACTCAGCGCGCTTCCACTCAATGTAGATAAAATTGGAAAGTGCGTTTAATTCTTGGAACAATACTTTGAACTTAAGACAAACGTCTTAGTTTATACGTGTTTATTCTGACAGATACCAATACAGACATTGATACATTAGCAACTATCCGCCATAATGAAAAAATGTTCACTTAGTATGACATTATAAAACGTAAAATGCATTTTCGTATTCACTCTTTCTCTGTTTTACTTAAGCCTATGATTCCCAACGTTGTGCGCATGCCCCACCGGTGGGGCATGGTAATATTTTGGTGGGGTCTCCGTAGATGTGCACCCTTCGGCTTACTATAGCAAAGTGAGCTCAAATTTCATTTTTCGTTATAATTTAATGATTAAATAATCAACGCATTTTACAGAACAAGCTTGCATTCAAATATTTTATAATTCTGCCTTTCAGTTCTCTATTATATTTTTTGAAATTATATATTTAATTGCCTTTTTGCTTTTTTTTTAAATTTTTCTATTTTATAGACGCCATGATCTTTGGAAACTTGTTTAGAGACCAAGTTAATGGCCTTTTAAGCTTCATTCACGTGAATTGCAGTACAATTTTGAACATGTAAGAATTAAATATTACGGGGGGCAACAGAGTTTTAGAAATGCCAAGGTGGAGCATAGCCCAAAATCGGTTGGGAACCACTGGCTTAAGCTAATGAAACAATCACTATTGAGCAAAATCTGTCGGAATTTTCTTTACTCATTTATATAGATATTAGAAGAAAACTTCTATGTCCAAAGTATAGAAGCAAATCACCCCATAGTCGCAAATGTTTCTTGCATTCTGATATTCGTTGAAGGGAGATTACTCACGACAAATATTATAAAGTATTTCCTAATGAGATTTCTCCACGAGAAATCTACACCTTATTTTCTTTGTGATTATATACACGCTTCTGTAACTTTGAATATGTAATCAGAGGACTGTATCTGTGTTAGAAACGAGATATATTCTTATAATTAGTATAACTAGTAGCGCCAGTGAAAACTGTATGATTTTCCTGTTTTGCAATTGCGGATGTTTTATAATAGATTAATAGGTTTCTTGCTATGGCAACGACTATAAAATAGCCTTACAAATTCAACTGTTGCCACTTTAAACTTAAGTCGTTTAACAAAATATTTCCAGAGAAATTATAATTATGAATACATGTGATTTTTAGAAGAATTAAGTGTGTACATATAAAATGATTAACAAGTGATTCAGAAAAGTTAAAAACTTGAGAGCATTGTGGCTTACTCATTCATTTGTTGTTTCTTTAATCCTTCCTTATTACTTCACTGAAGCAGACAATAAGCGCCTGACTGTAATATCATTTCTTTCTTTCTTTCTTTCTTTCTTTCTTTCTTTCTTCATATTATACAAGCGTACTACTCTATGTAAGAGCAGACAGCAAATCTGAGACATATTTTCTTTAGCCTTTTCTTCGCAATCAAAACCCAATGGTTGATTATTTATCTGTGGTAATACTTAAACGTATAATTTAATTTTTCATCGAACTTACTTTATAATAATAATATACTTAAAATTTTATTTTATTATTATTTTATTAATGGAACATTACCTCATTTGTTTCCAATAAATATCCAATAATACTATAGCTATGAAAATAAGCTTTCTTTTATTCGTTCTTTTTTTTTTTTCGTTTTTTTTTCTTGCTTTCGTTCTTTCATTCGGTATTTCTTTCGTTCTTTTTTTTCTCATTAGTATATATACTTTCTTTTATTAAAAACATACAGCGTTTCATATATATATTTTCTCCATCTTTCCTGGCAGTGAACACACAATAGTACATTGTTTATTTGAGTTTAATTGACGATCGTAATGAACATATGAGTAGAGAAACACGGATAATTATGGTATGATAATTAAATAATTAAACATACGCGTGAGTCTGATTTAAAATAATAAAATTATACTTAATCTAAAATTCCAATGTATAATAGTATGTGGTAGCCGATAAGAATCTACTTATGAAGAAATGACGCAAGTTCAAAAAAGATGTAACGTAACTTTAAAATGTAAAGATAAAGAAAATCGGGCAAATAAATTGACTGAACGGAATAATGAATTCTCTCAACTTGTGTTCTTATATTATCAGCCTTGGAATTCATTCCGGAATACGAAGATGGAAAAAAGAACAGGGGAAAATGCACGCACACTAAAGCCTGCGATGTAGGCCAGTAGAAATCTGAACACTGGATAATACGTAGAGTTAAAAACAACCAAGATGGAGACAATCGTTAAAATTCGCTATAGAAGAAAACCACATTACCTCAAACAATACAACAAGGCCATCTACTGTCTAAAACGTTGCATTGAAACAATAAAGATGAAAGAAAAAGTCGGAAAATATATGGAATAATGAAAGTTCGACGGGCCCAAGACATTTGCATGAAATATTAACATCCTCGAGTCTTGATCGATACGGAACAAGACAATTGCACGTAACATGAAGCTCAGTGGCGCGTCCGGTTTCACCGCAGCAGCGAGTTATTGGAGATTAACCGACAAACATATAGATAAATAATTGTTCCGAAAAGGAATGTCTGAATATATTTTGTAGATCTTATTATTTCATGTGGCAGTTGCTTGTACAATGTACAACATTATGCAAATCGAATAAACGTAGAGACACATTTATAAATATATACACGTCATTTAATGGGTGCCATGTTTGATAGATTTTATGCACTAGGGGGTGCTAAAAAGTTCCCGACGCGGCCCACATTCGAAAATGATGGCGACTAACTGACCAAGAATCAGATTCCTTTGAATCACTTCGTGTTCGCGTTGTGGCAAGAAATTTAAAATATTTCGTCTTCCTCTCTTTCTCTCTCTCTATACACACACACAAACTCACACACACAGACAGAGATAGATAGATACAGAGATAGATAGATAGATACAGAGATAGATAGATAGATACAGAGATACAGAGATAGATAGATATAAAAGTTTACATAGAAATCCACACTGAGAGGCAACAGTCTGTTTCATACTAAACGCAATCGTTATGCCTGACGATTGCGTTTAGCATGAAACAGCCTGTCGCCTCTGAGAGTTGACTTCTAAAGTTCACTTTTATATCTATATTTACATACGCTCTATGATATTGAGCACTTTATCCAATAAATATAGCACACCTTTAGAATTATATTTTTCGTATATATATATATATATATATATATATATATATATATATATATATATATATATATATATATATATATATATATATATATATATGTAGAGAGAGAGAGAGAGAGAGAGACAGACAGACAGAGAGTGAGTGAGAGAGAGAGATATTTTCCTCAGGTCAATAAGGTAAAATGGGCACAAAATTGTGTATCTTTAGATCCATGTATATATATATATATATATATATATATATATATATATATATATATATATAATATATATTTTTTTATTTAACATACTTTTATAGATACAAGTATTTTAGTAAATGCTCTGTTTATACTAAAATACTTGTATCTATAAAAAAGAATGTTAAACTATAAAAATTTTTTTAAATAATTGTCGGACTTTGTCCATTTCATAATGTAGATATATATATATATATATATATATATATATATATATATATATATATATATATATATATGTGTGTGTGTGTGTGTGTGTGTGTAAACATTTCTCCAGAATTAAGCCAACGTACAAAGCCAATATATTAAGAAATCAAGAAAAAACTGTTGAATCCGTAAACACTTTGATACAAATGAAATTTCTCAACGTGAAGATATTATCTTCAAAAATTAAATAATTGACGTATTTTTTCAGTTGACCATACGAATATACAATAGTGTTTCTAAATTCTTCTATTTGCTAACGACATGTTGTCTGCTGTTTATAGATACTTTCTTTCAATGGATTCATTTCGTTTTTTGCGTTTAAAAAGTCCACTCTGGATGTAACACGTCGGCTAAAACTACAGTTTTCCTATTATATTTTTCCTATACACACACACACCCACATACATATGTGTGTGTGTGTATGTGATGTGGTTGTGTGCGTGTGTGTGAGAAAGTGATGCTTGGTGTATGTGTATTTGCTATTTCAAATGTGATTTACATTGCATGCTGGTATCTATTCTAAACACTGTGTATTATACCTAACACACTGCGCATTCAATAAGTCTTAAAGAAAATAAAATCCAGTGCGTACGTGATGTTCCCATCGCTCGTGAAAACCCTTTTTTTTTCCCTATTACTCTATACTATCACTAGAATCTTGACAAACGGTCTTTAAATTGACGCATAATAATGGTTATGGGGAAATCGGGTAAATTAATGGTGAAATTAAGCAAGCACTTTCTTTAATTCCTTATCTTCCCAGGCAGAGGCTTCAGACAAGAAAATGCAGTTCAAATTGTCAGCCTTGATGGAATCAACTTAGGTAAGCATATTTCTGTTGACATAAAAACAACCAAAACTACACAATGAAACAATATTTTTTTTTATATACAAGAACTTGCTGAAAAGTACCGCTCACTATGCTTTGTTTATTTCGATGTCGACACTCTTCAGATTTAAAAAAAAAAAAATTCTGTCTTTAATACTGAGTACCCCACGTTATGTTTCATTTTTCCTCGTGGAAAAAAAATTGCAGAACATGATGAATTCCAACACAAAAAGTCAGAACGCATTTCCAAATGAATGAATGAAATCAAATTCCTACTAAGCTATCACTAACATCATGATACAAAAAAAGTAAACAAAATTATCTGATGGATTCCTTTGTTTTTTGTTTGTTTTTTTGGTGTAGGGGGTTACGGATTATGGACAGTTAGTGGCTTTATTCAAAGCCAAGTCATATTTCAGATTGTAGAAGGTCGTTTACACAAGCAGTTATTCTCAATAGGTCCTTCATCTATACATTTACCTGGATGGTCACTTATTATCTTCGGTGATCGAACGGGAAAAAATGTGTTCAGCATGATTGAACCGTTAATCCTTAAACTGATAACTATATTTAGGAAACGAAAATGTAATTTGGATATAATATACAAAATAAATTAAGGAAATGCAAAAAAAAAAAAATTGAGGTATTATCATTATTTACACTACTTCCTTGTCCATATCAATATTATTAATTAAGATGCGGAAAGTAGTCCGCAGGTAAATAGTGTAAAAAGAATAAAATATTAAATTTAAAATAATAAAGTTATTAATAAATAAATTGTTCATGGCTATAAATCAAATTAATAGGATTTCTCAAGAGTCTCGAATGTGATTATTCGAATATCTAGGCCGATAGACGAATATAACATATTGTTTCGATATAACCGGAACGTCTACTCAGATATGAATACCTGCTAAAATAATGTAACAGCCTACATACGAACATCCTGCTAAATGAGTAGCTGCATTTTTAAAGATCATATTGGGGTCTGACGCCAAAGAGCTACCATTCAGTGTTGATCTATATTCGCTCACTGTCTCTATCTCTGATAGTAAGATCTCTATTTAAATATACTAAATCTTTACACACACACACAAACACGCGCACACAAACACACATATATATATATATATTCTAGCGTCTTCTATACGCGTGTTTATCGTTGCTAAGAAATCATCAATGTAAACATTGACAGACTATCATCACTGTCGTGCCCGTGTATTGTTTAATATGTTATAATTGACATCTTTGATAATGGCTTAAAGAAGCCGAAAGCTTAGATTATATTAAAAAAATATGGATCAATATTGTGAATTTCTTTCTTCGTTCAACGATAATGTTATTAAACTTGTCAGATGTTACGAAAAAATTTACATAAAATAAATAGACAACACTTGTCTATATTATTTAATGAAACGTATATATATATATATATATATATATATATATATATATATATATATTTATTGAATACGATAGACAAGGTGTTTTGATTTAATTTTAAAACAATTTCTCACATGATTTTTTTTTCTTATATATAAAAACTATCCAATTGTTCTTTTTATCCGAGCTCTTTCGGCTATGCATTTAGCCATTTTCATTGAGCCATTGAAATATATTAGTTTGTTTGTTGTATGTATATATTTATAAAATGTTTTCATTATCAAAAGACGGTCAAGATATTGTGTCCATATTCAAAGTTGATATTATTGAGTGTTGTTTATCTTTGCTTTTTTTTATTAACATTAACATATATTAACAGGTATTACATTTCAACCTTAAAAATGGCTAAATATATAGTCGAAATGGCTCGGATAAAAAGAACAATTGGTCATTTTTGTATATCATTTATCACCGAAAAAGAAAAAAAAAAGTACAAGATCATATGAGAAATTGTATAAAGAACTAAATCAAAACACTTTGTCGTATTCAATGAAATGTGCATGAAAGAAGTATTGCTGCCTATATATATATATATATATATATATATATATATATATATATATATATATATATATATATATGTATATATATATATATAAAAATGTTCAAACACTAATACATCATGTTTATGAATTATTACATTTGAAACATAATCATGATCAAGTTGAATTTGTAGGTCCGATGAATTCGATCGTCATTACGATTCCAATCTAATAAAATTATAAACATAGAATATTAGTTTTTGAGCCTTTCATATCATACTTTTGCTTTGTCCTGGACATTAAGTTCTACCTGGTTTCTATCCTCTTGTCAATATATATATATATATATATATATATATATATATATATATATATATATATATATATATATATATATATATATATATATATATATATATATATATATATATATATATATTAAAAAGAAGGGAGAAAATATAAACTTTTATGGTTGTAATGTGTATTTTTTTGAAAAAAATATATTTACGATTTATTTTCCAGAAATAAAAATGAAATAAGGAAAATAATGCATAATATATATTTTAAAAAGTCCATATTACAACCAAACACGTTTACGGTTTCTCTCTTCTTTATAATATATACACGTTTCTATAAAACTAGATTAACTATAACCACTTTCCTTATATATATATATATATATATATATATATATATATATATATATATATATATATATATATATGTGTGTGTGTGTGTGTGTGTGTGTGTGTGTGTGTGTGTGTGTGTGTGCGGGGGTGGATGGTTCTCCATATTTAATACAGAATTAAGAGGTTTTTGATGCTTTTTCTTGTCATTTGCTGTCCCTCCAATGGACAAGAACATGCAAGTGACGCAACCCTCCAGCATCGTTTAATGTAGACGATCTGCTAATCGGAAGAAGCTCCGAACATGCGGCACTACTGCCCCTCCACTTCACGTTTTCCCCTGCGGGTTGCTTTAGAAAAAGGACATTGCACTGTCGATTTTATGTCGCCAGACCTCCTTGACTCAACATGAACATTCCGACACTCGGATTAGAAGACAATAAAGCTGAAAAAATCCCATAAAATATTAACATTATTATTACTATCTCCAACCTACAGGGTATTATTCGCTTTGGAAAAGAAGACTGAAAGGAAAAAAAAATTCTCCCAATTATTTTTAAGGAAAAATAAGCCAAGTCTTTTTGCGACAAAATTATATGTTACTTTGTTACGAGAAGATTAATATAGACACGGTAAAAGAATACCTTCCAATCATTGAGTGTCTAACACAACAGTCACCTGATTATACAGACGAAAAAAATATGTGTTGCAAAAAATGTGACATCTGAAAATAAAATTTGATTGGCCAATGTGTGATTATCGGTGATTGTGGATGCGATTCTTGTTGTGTTCACTGAGAGACAAAAGCGAAATAGTCAGAGATGCAGACATGAGAGCTCTTTCTCTATTTTCACTTTCCGTCTGAATAATTCGATTTGATAAAATAACATGTTGTCTGCGCGATGGTGTTGAAAGCGAAATGTTGACAGTGTTATATTATTTGATCAGATATTTTTAATAACATTATAACTACCTCCTTTACATAACCCGGAGTGTCAAACATACACACATACATAAATAAATACATACATACATGGCAAACTACTACTTTCTTTTTCTCTTTCTCTCTCTTTATATATAAAGCGGGTGCTACCCACCTGAAAAAAAAAAAAAAACTATGTTGGATAGTTTCCACCGTCACACTGTTTTGTTTTTCTCGAACCCGTTGGTGAAGAACTCAGACGTGTTCAAAAATTCCAAACTCAATCTCCGTACTTCATTTTTGTCAGCTGGTTAATATTAATAAATGTTTTTCGTACTGACTTCATTGGTAGCCTTTCGTTTTATATATATATATATATATATATATATATATATATATATATATATATATATATATATATATATATATATATATATTTTAACATATATATATTTTTTACATATATATATATATATATATATGAAGTAGATCTGTTTGATGTTTTGGCACACATAATCATTATAGGTTTCGGTTCCTTCAACATCATACCCTTTTTCCGCGGTCACTCGGCCGATACTCATCGGGTATCGCTTATGTGCCTGCTGTCAGCTACAATCTTTTATATATATATATATATATATATATATATATATATATATATATATATATATATATATATAATCGTCTTGGACAGCACGTGAACCTAAGTCGTCTGTATTCTTATGTACTTGTAGAACGATTATTTTGCTAGATAAAATAGAGTAGCGAGAAAATATTTGGCCGTATTTCTCTTCTCGTTGTCTGTTTTATTTTACTGAAAGCAAAGACCCCCCCCACCCCATTGTTGGTGGTGGGGAAATGCCCGTCCGCCCCCATACCCTGCGTCCTTTGAAACATAAAGGCTTGGAGATAAAAAGTCAGCCTCAGCAATTCATTAACTAGCCATGAGTATAGATGACGGCGAATATGAACACTAGCTGCAATATGTAAGTAGAATTATATGCCATATCCACAATGCTGGATAACCAAATTTGTTTTTAGGATAGGACAATGTGACTTTTACTAAGTTAAAACTTAATGTAATGGAAGGGAAAAATAAAAATAAAATCCCATTCCTTGGTAAGTATCTCTTCAGCTGTCAGCTTGGTCCGCGGCCCTATGTGTGTGTGTGTGTGTGTGTGTGTGTGTGTGTGTGTGTGTGTGTGTGTGTGTGTGTGTGTGTGTAAGAGAAGTTAAGAGATTTCCTACCGTCCAGTCAATACTCCTCCCCCTTCTATTGGACAAGAGTAGAGGATCATAACTTTTTTATTGTTAAAGAAGGGATTCCCAGAAATCCCCTCCTTTTTTTTCTTGTTTCTGTGTTAGTACTGTCGTGTTTCTCCCGTGATGTGTGTAGTCTGTGGCAATGCCTCTTCATTCTGAGGGTACACGTTCGACAGTTTTCTGGTTGCATTTTCCAACTGGTAGTTAGAAGCCCTAACTCATGCGTTGCGTCTTGAGCGGCTGCTCTAATAAACAGTGGTAAAATACCGGGGTGTCTGTATGGTCATGTCGCGCGTGGAATGCTTTCCCTGAATTCACCTCTAGTGGGCAACCCTGAGGCCACATCATGTTGCAGGCTGCACCAACTTCTCTCTGCCCACGACAAAGTCGATAAACGTCTGCTTCTTCTACCTCAGGCCTTCTCATTTTACTACCGTATTTACACATTATGATAACTAAGGAATATCCAAGAAGAAAACCTAAACCAGTCCTTAAAATATCACCTTAACCCTTTAATGTTTCATTTTCCAACATCCGTGGCATTAGAACACATTTCTGCAGTGTAGAATCTTTCCTCATTGCGAACTGACCTGATATACTGGCCCTCTGTGAGACCAACCTTGACTCGTCTATCCCCTCCTCTGACCTCTCGATCCTTTCCTTAGAAAAGACTCTTAAACCCACATGCATGGCCTTGGAGTTTACGACAAGGACTATCTCACGCTGGCTAGAGAGCTGTCTCTTGAATCTCCAGACAATTCATACATGTGTCTCCGGCTATCTCTTCTCAATGCTGTAAGCTACCTCTTCTTCATTTATCGCTCACCGTGCTCCCAAGACTGTGGTGTAATCGAATGCATTTCTGATAGCATTGACAAGGCTCACTCTCTCCATCCGTTTGCTCACATATTCGTGTTTGATGATTTTAATGAACATCATACCAAGTGGCTTAAAAACGCTACTACTGATCTTGCAGTCTTACAGACTGTGGAACCATGCATACCTGACGAGATGAGAGAAATATTCATAGATATATGATTTGTTTTTTACGGTTTATCAACCATTTAATAATTATTTAAGGCCGAAAAATATTTTGGGTTTTAAGAATAATTCTTTCTTTACATTCAAGCGATCTGGAAGAAAGAAAGAGAAAACGAAGAAGAAAGAAAGAAAAAATAATACGAAAACAGGTCATAGGCGAGCACACACACGCACGGCTAAAAGATAACAGGTGTCGAAAAATATTCAGGTCAAGCATCTGACTGATTTCCGCGGATCCGCGAAAAATGGAAGTTTGTTATCAATTGGTTGTCACCCAAGGAAAAAGAAAGAAAGGAGGAAAAGGAGAAACGAAGTTTAGGGACAATGAAAATATTAATAAGTAACAAGCGGGAAGTGTGTCATTGGAATGATAGTAAAGGTCTAAGTGGGTGGGGAAGTGTATCTAAGGATATGAAGACAAACCATTAATACGAAAACATAGACAGTCTCCAGAATTAGAAAAAGCCACACAATTTTTTTTGGAGATAATAAATATTTTTATTATCAGACCTTCGAGCGGAGGGAAAATGAAATATTTTTATTCCGTTTCAGAAACGCCAACGAGTCTGAAAAATTCCTTTCTTAGATCATATCCAATTAGCGATAAACTGCTTGACAAATACCACGTGTTAAAAAGCCGAGAGGGTCATCTCAGTCGCTCATGATAAGGGCGATTTGAATTAATATTTTTGTTTTTCAAGCAAGGTGTTTCTTTCCCAAAACAAAGCCACGGACTGTCCACGCCCGACTAAAGACGTCATTGGCTAAATAAGATCACATGACACACGAAGGAGGAGGAAAGATACCCGACCAGGACCTCATTGGCCGAGAGCGGTCACGTGACGCACGAGGAGAATCGATCGACGCCCCTGTCAGGAGTGTAAGTGTAAGGAGCCGATAGGAAGAAGCGGGGAAGCGGGTACACGCCCCTCAGAGGCACAGTAAGAGAGTGGGAGTGAGAGTGAGTTACCGAAAATGGAAAAGAATGAAAAATCCCTAACCAGAAATAAGAAGGGTGGATACGTATTTAGAATTATCGAAGAACCACTGGCGCCGACAGACCCACCCCAGTTTTGACTGCGTCAATAAAAACGAGACCCCAACCGACAGAAATCAGTTCAGCCGCGGACGGCGAAAGAGTTCAGCCGCGGACGGCGAAAGAGTTCAGCCGTGGACGACAAGCAGAGATGAGCGCCCAGTGTTGAGACCGCGTCAAGATAGCTGACCAAGATTCACGCACACTTCTGGACTCTTCTTCAACCAAGAACAAGTAGTTTGAAGTGCGACTTAGAATCAGACCACAGAAATAAGTTTTTTTCGACTTTCGTCCAAAGACACACCGAAACACAAATTTCTTAGAGAGCAGACAACTTGAAGCCTTAAAGTTGCCTAGTAAAAGCGTCGTGCCACAATCCACAGAACGGGTCGGGAAGTAGACATAGTCCTATGTGCCGAGCAAATAGACATAAAAAGTTTGTTATCTTTTTCTTTGATACGTTGGACCTTGTGAGTTTTTATTTTATTTTCTTTTATACATAATTGTGTGTTATCACCCCCATTGGACTCAACTTGCATTACGGCCTCAACCCCTGTTTGATCTCGTCTGTCTAAGATCAATTCACAACGTGGGTAGGCAGACTGGGGATCAGTGCAGTTACCCTGGTAACCAGGCGTTGGAAGCGGGTTGGGAACGGCGAGGCTGGTATCAATCTAACCAAAGGGTTAGAACGTCACGTTTGGAGCAGCGAGGAACGAACAGCTGACGCCGCGGCGAAGACGTCACAGTTGGTGCTGCCCGGGACCAGGATATCAGAGCCTGGGGAGCACGTGACGTCACAAATGGCGCCGCGACCGGGATCGAACGACACAGTCGACGCTGCGACCGGGGACGACGTCAAATTGGTGCCGTGACCAGGATATCAGAGCCTGGGGAGCACGTGACGTCACAATTGGCGCTGCGACCGGGATCGAACGACACAGTCGACGCTGCGACCGGGGGACGACGTCACAATTGGTGCCGTGACCAGGATATCAGAGCCTGGGGAGCACGTGACGTCACAATTGGCGCTGCGACCGGGATCGAACGACACATTCGACGCTGCGACCGGTGGACGACGTAACAGACCCTTAATGTTTCAACTTTTCAATCCCTCGCGCAAACAGTTGTCTTCCTCACAAGTTTTCCCCACAATCTGGACGGTAAGGCTTCTCTTCTCGATCTATGATTTACCTCCATCCCCGAGTCCTGTAGCGACACGCAGTTCTGCCCTCTTGGCAACTCCGATCACGCCGTAGTGTCTTCAACATCTCTTCAACTGCATTCCCTGCAAGAATTACCTACAACTAGAACATCCTTCTGCTATCAACGAGCAGACTGGGACTCGTTCCTGGATTTCTTTCGCGATGTTCCTTGGGATGTTGTTTATCTGCTCCCCGTTCAAGAATGTGCTTCCGAGGTCTCCTCCTGGGTTAAAGCTGGAATAGATGCTTTCATCGCCTCAAGGAAATATAATGTCAAATTACGCTCCTCAACTTGGTTCTCTGCTGCTTGCTCAGCTGCCATTGCACATAGAAATCACTTCTTCCACTTATATCATAGCGACATGTCTGATTGCAACAGACTTCTCTTTGTCTCTGCCCGTAAAGAGTGATTGCGTGTCCTCGATGAAGCAAAGTCACTATTTGCTGCTCAGATGAAAGAACGTATTGCATCTCGCAAATTTGGCTCCAAGGAATATTGGCATCTCTGCAAGAGCCTACGTAACAATAGCAAACCCTCTATACCTAATTTGTTCAATCAGTTTGTGGATCTGAACTCTTCTGCCGACAAGGCTGAATGTTTTGCTCGAAAATTCTCATTCAATTTAAGGTGTGACTCTTCCGGTGTACCCCCACCCGATTTCCCCCTTAGAACCGAGGCTCTATTGAGCGAGTTGCACATAACCCCGTCATCGGTATTTGGCATTATCTCTAAATTAGACCCCCACAATGCTAGTGGTGGAGACGGGGTACCAGCCATTGTCCTGAAGAAATGTGCGCCTGAACTAGCCCGTGCCCTCTCCAAATTGTATAACTACTGCGTCAATGAATCTTGTTTTCTAGCTTGTTGGAAGTCCTCATACATCGTTCCTGTCTTTAAGAACTTTGGAAACCTTTCTGATCCTTCAAATTACCATCCAATCAGTCTCCTGCCATTCTTCGGCAAAGTCTTTGAAGTTTTAATAAACGCCGAAGTGGTTAAGCACCTTACATCCCATGATCTGCTCTCAGACATGCAATAAGGTTTCGGTTTCGCTAATTCTACAGCTGATGTGATTATGGCCATAATTGAGATTGTTTAGCAAGCACCTCATAATAATGGAGAAGCTCGTGCCGTGGCTCCAAAGCGTTTGATAGGGTTTGGCATGCCGGCCTTCTTCGCAAGCTTCAGATTATGGAATTTCAGGTCGATTATTTGACTTAATGCAATCATTCCTATCAAACCGTGTATTGAAGGTCGTTCTCAACGGATTCTACTCCAGCTCCTATCCCACGAATGCAGGTGTTCCCCAAGGATCTATTCTAAGGCCTACTCTGTTCCTTATATTCATAAACGATCTTCCTGATGGCATAGGTTCCCAAGTAGGCATCTATGTGGACGACACTACCATTTACTCCTGACTCAAAATCAAATCTAGTCTCGCTGACCTGGCCGTTTGTCTCGAAAAGTACCAGCAATCGGTTTTGAACTGGGGCAGGAATTGTCTGGTTAACTTTAACGCCTCAAAAACAAAACTGCTGTCTATTACTCACCACAGAAAACCATTTCTGCACCGCCCTTAGAATGTCTGACGCTCAACTGCACGAGAGCACCTCTTTGCGACTGTTCGGTCTCACATTGTCTGCTGGCCTGAAATGGAGCAATAGCCTCATCTACCGTAATTTTTCTCGCCGGAGTCGATCCTTCAAATCTACAAATCAACAAATTCGTACGAGATTCATGGAAGATTGAAATTTATAAGCAGTACATTCGACCTTGCCTACCGAACGCTCCTTTGTGGCCGAGTCGGTTATGGCACGTCAGCGTAAATGACGGTTCTGTATAGGATGCAGGTTCGAATCCTGTCAAAGGACGAATATTTTCTATGAAAATTTCCCGGACATTCAGGTCGGTAAATGTTATTTAATACTGTTTATTATAAACAGAGCATTTACTTAAATACTTGTATCTATAAAAAGAATGTTAAACATAAAAATGTCTTTAATATATATCTTTTATAACCATCTACAGTTTTTTGCTGCCATTGTTATTGAGTGAATGGCCTCGTTTTTTTCAAGCGTGTTACACCTAAATTTGCAGCATCTTACATAGTGACCGCCCAACGAAGCATCTGCGTTTCAGTCGGTTCGCACTTAGGTCGCAAATCACGACTTTCCCATTCCTCTAAAATATGTAAATATATCCCAAGTTTCCTTTCGAGGGAATCGTCCATGTTTTCTTCCCAAGCGACTGTTAATTCTTGCATGGTCTTTTCCGAATAAATAATCATGTTCGCACGTACCTTAGTCTGTATTATATCCACTGGGCACTTTAGCTGCCTGTCTATATCTAGTATCATTTGCCAGTCCCGCGCTGAACTGATTAGGGACGTTTTCTTCTTCCGTAATGATTTCATCTTTTACCCGGCTCTGGTGAAATTGCTTATTTTCTTATTCGTTTCATATTTGTTAGTTTAGAGGCTCCTCGAGACTCTTGTTGCAATGAATCCTAAACTTTGTCATGGCACCACTTGTAGCCCTCCACAGTCAATGCCTTGGGGCAAGCGCTCAATAACTGCTGGAGGGATCCTCTGTTCTGGCATAACGAATAAAGAAGTGACTCACTCTTTTTCCTACGTGTGGAGGTTTGCTGGGATGGGTAATATATCATACACTGCCTGCAAAAAGAAAACTTGTTACGGGGATTAGCATACCCGTGATCTGTCCAACAATTCTCCCTTTATTTTTAGGTTTCCGCATTTTGTCCAG
Organism: Acanthosepion pharaonis; assembly: GCA_903632075.3. NCBI lineage: Eukaryota > Metazoa > Mollusca > Cephalopoda > Sepiida > Sepiidae > Acanthosepion > Acanthosepion pharaonis. Next base: position 713,186 of record CAHIKZ030005252.1, on the reverse strand, counting down.
ATAATTTACTGACCTATGGCCATCATTTTATTGGCTCTAATTTGCTCCGCATCTGCTCTCACTTCATATTGAAAGCAGTGTTCCCAATATTTCCTTTTTCTCAGCTTCCGAGTTTGGTTCAGTAGCTTAGGCCTGATCTGCCCACTGTCACTCTTCTTACTAACGACTTCTGTCTTAAACTTTACTCTTCTGTACTGAGCTCATGCGATGCCTTCCACTTTTTCCCAGTTCGAAACACTGTTTATGCTTCTGCAACTTTAAGAATTTTTGAATCCCTATGTAGGATTGCCTCGCTTTTCCTCGTCACTTAAAATCCTCAACTGCTCCTCTGAAGGGGCGTTGCTGTGCGTTCGTGTCGTGTCGCACTGCTCAAACTATTCGGTAAGTCGAACCATCCTCTCAAATAGGCACTAACTTTTTTTCCATAGTCTCAAATACTCTTAATGTCACTTCCTATAACGTCAGAGACCACAAAAACGATTAGCATATTGATACATCCATGCCTTAAAGCGGCCTTCCAGCCTTGATTTGTCTACTTTTTTAAACATTCCTTTAAGGTCTATAAAAGAGTTGTAGATAGCATTTGTATCATTTAAATTAGCATTGAAAATTTTACTCAGGCACTTAACTGTTTATTTTTCTTTTAACGACGGGATAATCGTTGCTGCAACATTAAAACGGAACTTTTCTATCATATTCCCTCGAATCCTAAATTGCGGTCTTGCCCAAATCATTTTCTCTTTTAAATCCGGTAATATCCACCGGCATCCAGGAACTGAAGATGCAGTAACTATCAGGTCATCAATACATACACGGATCGGAGGTTGTCGTAAACCGTTTCTCAACACTCGACACTCAAATTCTGCTGATTCTACCAACATATTCATCCAGTGATAATTCCCCTTTCTGACTGATGCTAATCGAAAGACACCAAAAAGGATTACTTTATGTTGAGATAATTTTTATAATCTTGTATTTAATTCCTTGCACAAATATGATATCTTCTTAGAGCTTCGTCAACTAATTTGTATGCATTAGCAAGGTCCAGCCATAGTACCACCAGATCTTCCTTCCCTTCCTTAGCTTCTCTTGGGAGTTGCATTATTATACCTATATCCCAAACTTTTGCATTGAAGTATTTATGCCATTGTTGGCAACAAGATAATTCCGAAGTGTTTGGTACCAGATACTGAAGAAGATTTTGTTTTTAGGGTCAAGCAAAGAAATACTTCTGAAATGTTCAACTGCTGTTGGAATTGTTTTTTTTTTTCAAATGGCTGGGAAATCCTAGCTTAAAATCGTTCATCCTGGAGCAAAGCAGTTCACAATGGTAAGAGATACTTTGATCAGAATCGTGCTGATCCTGACAGATTAATGAGAGATGGTAGTAATTATCTGAATGTTAATATCTCCTAAGAATGATATCACATAATCTGTTCTACAGGGTAATAAATGTCTATGTAGGGCCGTACTTAAAAGATCATTAAAAACGCTAGACACAGAGACAGAAATTGTTCACTATAGTACGTTATTGAACGAGTAAAAGAATGTGCCTAAGACGGTGAAATAAAAGTTCACGGAAGTATTAATGGAGAAACGACCACAATATACAACCAAAGTTTCTACATGTGCACTAGAGGATGTACGACCATAGCAGGACTGAAAAGCCAAATCCGCGCTGCCCATATTTGAGGATAAATCAAGCGATGTCTCGAGTTGAAATCGAATCTCAGCCATTATGTGTGCAGGCGTATATACACTGAACGTTGTTTAGACGCGAACAATGCATAATTTGAAAAGAGCAAATATATTTTTGTACTTTTCATTCACAGATGAAAGAATCATTGTCTTAAAAATCGATACGTGAATTAATGTATTTTATTTAAACACAAAATACATTATTAATATTCGGAATAATGTCGTCGTATTTTTTGTTATTATAAAAATATATTTCAGCCGTTGTGCCTACCGCATTTCTTCAGATGCCATTCGATTACGATAACCTTCAGGGAATTATGAACCGGACACTTTATCTAATCTACGTATGTGAACTATTTTCATTCTGCTATTCATACGTAAATATGTTTCGCCCTATTATTATTTTATCTTGTTCAGTGTAAGTCTATAATACTTGACCCAGGTTTTGACCTCACATATTTTCCGTTTCCAGATTCAGAGTCTAAATTTTAAATTGAGTAGGCTATTGTCTCGAACAATGACACTCGAATGAGAAAAATCTATTCTCGTTACCAAAAGCACACAACGTTCAAAACCTTGTGATGATAACAACAAAGATAAGGACATTAGTGCGGATATAATTAATTCGGCCGTTGTACGTTCCGGCCTTCTTCAGGTGATTGGAATGCCGAACTGAACCCATCATTTGGCTCACTGTTCTAGTTCCTCGTGACATGTTTAATGGGTGACAGTAATCAGTTATCTCCTGTTAATTACCCTTTCCACTGCCTTAACCGGGTATTGAACGCACACTCTTGGGGTACTGTCACCGGATCTAGATAACGCCCTCATCCACTGTGCCATATGTTCTTGAAATAAAGAAGCGAAATAAAGGGTTCAGATCGACATTCCAACCACCTGAAGAAGGCCAGAACGTACAACGTTCGAAACGTTGTAATAATTATGGTGACAAAGATGAATAGTCCGAATAATGTAAATAGTGTAATATCCATTCTATTTTATAAATATATACACATATGTATTTTATATATATATATATATATTTCGGTTAAATTAGATTATATTTCCAGTCGGATTCTTATATATCAGTTTTGTTTTCGACTTCCATAGACAGATGATAATGCGGGATGCTGTGGACTTCATAGGTATTGATATTGATTCATCACAATCTGTCAATATATTTCTCTTAGTTGATCCTTTTGAATCGAGAGACGATTCGGAAGAAAAGTTACTCAATGTAACGCATCAAGCCGGTTCAATTTACTTACCTTGTTTCCATAGCTCCATTATCGAATGAAATACATTCAAACCCGTCACTACTAATACTAACAAATTCTCTTTGACTCACTTTACATGATAAGCCATTCACGTCCGCTGGGTATACAACGGCCAACACACTAACCAGCCCTATTCAATATGCAAAGAGCTCAACGTCGTGACCCAATGTAATCATGGAAATCTCGCATTTGAAACTGACGCCAGTCAAAGACAATCGAACAAGACAGTTTCGACTGACGAAGTGCATTTTACGGTAAAATATTTCTAGCCAACTTAACTGAGCAAAAATAAGTGACTTTTATTTATCATTGCATTTAGATATTAATCAAAGAGACGTGATGCAAGACAAATTCTTGCAGTAGTGCAAACTTGACTTATAACGCGAAATTTGAAACAGATTTCATGGAGCTATCGTTCGTATGGTTCTTAAGTTTTACAGTATTGCAATTCGATCATGTTTCATTGACATGCTGTCATTGTCTGGTCATCTCATCGATTTTCCGATAACGACAAACCGATACGAGTATCTACGATAGAATATACCATAAAGCCAGAAAATTAATACCTAGATGTAACAAGGGCTATGGTAAGTGAATAAACATGAACATTAATCTAAATTAAAACTTGAAAGATAAGCAATACTTTTCGATGTATGTTCTAAATTGGAGCTTGCAATTTTAGAACGGTTACAAAAATAAATATATAAAAATATATTGCCGAAATTTTTTGGTGATAATTTTGCAATAATATCGTTCATTTTTTTTAAGCTTAGTGTAACACCAACTCAAAATAATATCTCAAAAGATGATGATGTTCACTTTCAATCAATTACGCATAAATAAGTTCGTTTACAGTTGAATAATATATTCACCAGCAAGGAGAGGTCCAAGACGGTTGAGCATCAGTTGCAATTTATGTCCCAAGCAATAGAATGAATGACCTTTCTTTCGTTTAAAAGCGCTGATTTGAATTCAGTTTTCATTTACCTAGGTTTGCTGACACTCAAAGAAAGATGCTTGCTCTGTTAATTTAAAGATAAGTACAGTTGCCTGAGTGTTAAATGAACTCATCATAATTAAGACTCGGCACGCTGATTTCTTTTCTGTGTTTATAACCGTTAAGGTATACGCCATATCTATGACCAAAACATGTAAACAACTGACAATAATAGAATTTGGTTTCTGCGAAATTGGCTTTCTTCGTACGATATATTTATATATCGGCTTTATTTCTGCACAGAAATTACATAGAGAGCCGGTAATTTAAATTCACAAGCAGTGGATTTAAAGGCTTATATGAAACTTACTAGGAATTATCGACGGTTGTCTACTTTCATCTTAAATTAATTAATCATTTTTAGATTAAGGGAATCATTTATATATGAGATACACAAAACAGAGGACATTTACAAATGTTTCAAGTTGTATTATATATATATATATATATATATATATATATATATATATATATATATATATATATATATATATATATATATATATGAGAACGAAAATAATATAAAAATTCTAACGTTCACAGTATTAAGTCGAAATGCAATTAGATGCACTGAAACGAAGTTGCATCTTTGTAGTGAATAAATTGTTTTTGTATGAAAATTATATATATATATATATATATATATATATATATATATATATATATATATATATATATATATATGTGTTTGTGTGTGTTTGTGGATGCACGGCCGCAATTTTCGACGGATTTGCACTAAAACTTACATGCCCATGCTCCAAGTTAGCGGGAAGGCTATGACCGACTCCCATCGATCGTGGAAGTAATCGATTTTTCCATGCTTCTACGGCAGTTTTGATGTTGCTTGCGAACATTTTCTACTGCCCAGAGTGAGAGCATATAGCTGGCTGTCATGAATAGGCAGGCAGATTGCCATGGCCAGCGTGAGAGCCAACAGCTGACTGACACGAATGTTAACTAGCATGCTAGCATGCAAAAAACATCGATAGCTGCATTCGTTACAAGGGGGAAAATTTAAATCTGCGTAGCACTTTACTCCAATTGGCTCATTCGCTTGCTTAACTTCAACGTTGATTCTGATTCTGCAGAACTGGGTTGGGTGTGAAAAATATTTGTGAACATTCTTTTTATTCGTTTTTTTCAGTTACAAGTCCTTTTTTAAAGCTGATCGTTTTGTGTTCATTTTGTTTTATTCTTTTTTCGTAAGAGATTTAATGTTTAGTATAGAGCTTAGAAAAAAATCGCAGTGTGAGATAGGCAAGAAGTAAGGCATGTGACAACATCAGCACGACAAAGGCACTCCTTTAAAGGCAAGAAAGGGCAAAAATATTTTAAGTGAAGTGATATCAATTGATGTATTAGTCGTACAATTTTTGAATCAAGCACGGACAACGCCGGGCCATGCTACTAAATATATATATATATATATATATATATATATATATATATATATATATATATATATATATATATATATATATATATATATTTGTATGTTTGTATATATATATATATATATATATATATATATATATATATCCATTGGGATCATTTTCGTGTTTCCATAAATGTTCATGTCTCATATCAAATAATCAACTTAAAATGCTGTAGTGGAAATTAACACATTTATTAATTGATATTTATTACAGAAATAGTTAATATCTACATGAAATTTATTTTCTTATTTTAGCAAATATCTACATTTATACAGCGTAATATTTAGCTGGAAATTCTATTTAATTCATTACCTTTTTTGTTTTCAAAACTCAGCGGCACTATGAGTGTTAGTCTCCGTAATATTTGAAAATTCATTTGAAATTTGTGATTAATAGATATTTGTTTTATATTTCCCTTCATATTAAAGTTAGGTGATCTATTACAATACTATATGCTGCTGTTGCTTTTATTATCATCATCATCATTATAGTTCGACTGCTTTGGTGGCACTACCTATCAAGTTTGTGTAAAGACCTAAGTCAGACAGTGGTGTTTTGTTATGGCTTCATTTCATCATTTGCTTTTCTAACTCCTATAACATCGCTAGCCTTACATGGACAAAGTTCTTCTTAGTATGTAGCCTGTACTTATCAAAACAATTTTTGTGTTTCTCTTAACCTGGGATTTCCAGGGATTTTTCTTAATGTGTTGTTGTGTTCCTTTTTTTCATTCCAAGGTCATCTACTATAATTTGTACTAGTCTTGTTTACAATTTCCACATTTTTTTCCATTTTGATTTCCAGGTTTTATAATTTGGTAGTTTTTCAAATTCCTTGATTGCTATGTTACGATCCGCTGGGCAAGCCATATCAATTAGTAGGCATTTTTTTCTTTTTTCTTTTCGTTTTTTGAAAATTATGTTCGGACTGTTTGCTTAAATCTTCCAGTCTGTAAAAGTGATGTAAACCCATAGAATTGTGATGCGTTCTATTTCTGTAAACAGTACTCGGTTTTCATACTAGTGTTTATTAAAATCATTTCCAAAGAGTTTGCATATTGTTTAGCGAAATTATTGCTTATTCTATATTGGCGATTTTTATATTTATTTAGCACAATTATAGAATATCCAGAGATTAGATCGTCTATGGTCACCTGATATTTGTCACAGGACATGCATTTTGGATCCATACTATTATATAATATTTGCCTTAAAGTTTCTCATGCAAAACTTATCTTGTGCTGCAAGAATAAAGCCTTCCGTTAAAGACTTTAATTCAGATGCTTGTAAACATAGATGAGAGTTAATCAACATCGGCTTTATTAGCACGTTCTGGAAACTGGCTATGCAGAGATTTATCTTGCCAGCGTTGATTCATAAGTTCAAGAGCTTTATCAATGGCTTTTTTTTCATATTCTTTGCTGCAGCAGTTGGTTTCAGTTTTCTACAGAATCTACTAAATGTAAACAACCTTCTTTCATGAGTGAATATTTTTTTTCTGTTTTCGTGTGGTTTGACTAATTGTATCATTCAGTTCTTTGTTGTTCCATGTATGTTATTAAGCCAGTAGTTGTTGTCTTGTATAATAATTCTAGCTGAATAAGATCTCTTCCACATTGTTTTCAGGGTATTTATAGACGGTCTAAAGCTGCCTGTAGATGATGCATGATATGTTTAGAAAGATTTCTTGTTTTAGAATCCATTCGTCTGATATCATTTAGATTCCAGTTTAAGATTTTGAAACTATATTGAAACAATGAGATGGCAAGGCTATGAATGACCATAATTCTTTTCTGAGAATTTAATTCACCTCTTAATATCAGTCGCCCCCTATTATACTACACTTTTCGCGCTATGTCTTTCAATTTTATGGTCAATTCCTTCACTTTGATTTACACCGTGGTACTTATAAGCTTCTTGCTCTAATTTACAGTATTTTAATCCCAGGGTCTAAGCTAATAAAGGAAGTTTTTCGTAGTGAACCTCGTACAATTGAGGCTTTTGCATATTTATGAAAATCGAATTCCATTCCAATGTCATCAGTGAAACATTTTAAAATTCTCAGTAGACTTTCTACCTTACTATTATTTCGAGCTTACATCTTTAAATCATCCATGTAAAATACATGGTTTATTTTCATTTGAAATATCTTTTTGCCATATCACTTCCTCCTAACTTCGCTGGTGACTTCTATTAGTGATATACAAAATATTAAGGTTGACAAAGAGTCACCTTAAATATACTTTAGTTGATGTTTATTTCACCAAACTTATAGATTTCAGCTCCATAATTGAGTTGAAGTCTTGTTTTCCATAACGAGATACTTTTCTGGAAACTGATGAGGACGATTGTTACCTTGTATAAATTTAAAGACTTTAAGATCTAACAATGGTGTAAACTATGGGAGGCCTTACAGTAATATATCCAGGCAGTACTGAGATATTTCTTTGTATTGAAGCAGATTCAACTATTAATTAGTAATTGTTCTTTACATCCGTAAGAGCCACATTTGCAAACTTTTTGTTCAAAAAGTATTATACCGTTTTTTTTTTTTTTCTAAGACGGAATTTATCTGTTTTGTCAGGCGATATGTCAACAGCTTGAAAGGAAGAGGAAAACATGTAATTGGTCTGTAGTTTTTTTGGAATATTTGTGTTACTATTCTTGAGTAGAAGGAAGGTAATTCCTTTCGTTGCCAATGTCAGAATTTTAATGTATTGGCTATTTTTGAAAGTTCTTTGGCTAATTTTGTGTGCTGTATTTAGATGATAGAAGCAAAAGCTAGGAATTGTATCTATTTCTGGAGATTTCCAGTTGGGTGCTTTTTGTCAGTAGACATTCAAAATCCTCTTCTGTGATCCCCACCCATGTTTGTTCTGGTTTATTTATCATCCGTTCTACCTCTTGCGTAATCCAGTCTCCTTCTTTGTTATGTTCTTTGGGGCAAGTCTATATATTTTTTTTATTCCATTGTTAGAAGGTAGCTATCACTTTACTTTTTTTAACGTATTTTTCGGTAAAATTTCTTCACCTCGGTTTGAAAAATCTTGTTCTGTCTGTAGAATCTTGATCTTTATTCATAGGGTCTGATTCCTGGGCATTCAGTTATATCGTTTGCTTTAATTTTTTTTAACAGTTTGTACGTCATTTTCTTTCCTAATTTTGTATTTTCATTTTAAATTTCTGTCTTTTCTCGTACTTAGATTTGTTCCTCTTGCCAGTTTATTTCAGTTCATAATTCACTTTTCTATTTTTCTTTTCCAAGATGGATCTTTATATCTTTGAGTCTGTCTTTTTTACTTTAATATTTTATTTTTTTTGCTGATTATTTCTTCGTTGGTACTTATGTCTGAGTCTACTTCATTCAAAATTAATTTGGGATTGTAGAGTTTAATAGTTTTGAGGTTATTTGTTGGTTGTAATTTATAAAGTTGTTCTCGTCCCTTTATTTCAATATTGTGTTTGACTTAGATGTCTCATGAGGTCTTTTATACTATTCTTGATTTCTGTAAAATAATTCGGTCCAATGTGTTTTGGACTTCTTTTATTGTTGGCTAAGCAACTAAGATTCCGACTTTCCAACTCTTCTAAATTTTCAGCATTATATTCACAGTGATTGTTTTGTATCTCGGTTTCTTCATTATAAACTGTGGTTTGTGTGATGTTAGTAATTTTGATGTTCATTTCTGGTTCCCTTTCCTGTTCTGGGGATTCACCCATGGTCGGTGCAGTTGTTTTATTTCTTTAATTTCAGCGTCTGTCAATCGCTTATTTCGCATGATGTACCTACTTACATTGGCTAGTATATTTCCGTCAAAGTACTTTCTAACTGCTGTGGCACCATTTACCAAGGCAAAAAAGAAAAGAAAGGAAAGAGAGGAAGGAAAGAAAAAAAAAGAGAGGCGAGACCCAAAGCGTGGATGATAAGTAGAACACCCACGACCAGAGACAATCGATAAGGATATTTTGATAAGTATAAAATGGCAAAAACTGTCATTACAATGGCAGAAAAATTCTAAGTGGATAAGAGAATCAGATGTGTTCTGGCGACGAGCTTGTGTTATCGGGGATACATAAACAAACCGCTAATGCGGGAAAACATCTGATTGGCAAACAACAGACCGACTAGCCAAAGAAAAATCCAATTGAAAATGTTATTTTGATAATTGACAAAAAACAGGTGAACTACAGGGCTTTGGATAGATATGAAAAATTAATTGTGTCAAAGCCACACACGAGGTGGCGACTGACCGTTTTCTTTCGACAGAACATCTTTAGCTGTGATAACAAACTATGTTATCAGTAATGTGCACCAAAGAGTGACTGGAGCCATGGAAAGGTTTTTTTCGAGGCGACGGACGATTGTGTTGTGTCAAATAGACCACCCATTCTGATAATTAGCGATAATCTGACTGACGAAGTCCAGATGAGAACAAGGGTTATAACCACTACCGGTCGTATTGTTCTGTTGGTGGCCAGAGAAAATGAGAACTACGATTAAAGAAAGAAAAAGAAAAGAAAAAGATAATTTATTTTTGAGCAAGATATATATATATATTTCCTGAAACAAAGTCCGCGAGATCGTACACGCCCGGCTGGACATCATTGGCCGAGTGGTGATCACATGACGCAAGGAGGAGGCTGCCACCGCCCATTTAGAGGATGGGTATGAGAGGCCGCTACGAGGAAGTGGGGAGGACAGTTGACACCCCTCTGAAGTATGGTGAGAAGGTGGGAGTAAGAGAAGACTCCAAAAAAATGGAAAGAAGTGGAAAATTCCTAGCCAAAAATAAAAGAAGTGGATAGGTATTTAGAATTATCGAGGAAACCCCCCGGCGCCGACAAACCCACCCCGGTTTTGGTCGGCGTCCATATAAGCAAAGTCGCAGCGAGCAGAAATCAGTTCCAGAGTTGAGTTCGGGAGAGACAGTTCCCAGAGTCAGTCTCCAGTGCTCAGATGAAGCAAGGCTCGCATCGGCTGACCAAGATTCGCGCAAATTCCGGACTCATCTTCAATCCAAGAACAATTAATTTGAAGTGCGACTTAGATCCAGACCACTAAAATAAGTTTTTTTTCAACTTTCGCCCGAAGACACAACGAAAAAACAATTTCTTAAAGAGCAAACAACTTGAAGGGTTAAAACTCGCCAAACGAAAAACAACGTGTCACAATGCATAGAACGGGTCGGGAGATAGACGCAGTCCTATGTATCCAACAACTAGACATAATTTAAATACAACATGAATTGCCATCTTCTGTTTTTCTGAATACAGCTCAACTAGCATCGATTCTCCTCATTAACGTTTTATTTTATTTTTTTCACTCTCAGAAATCACTTGCGTCTTAGTGATGTTATTCTCTTGCACGTGTTGAAATAAGTAGTAAAAAAAAAAAACCAGATAATTTTTGTCTTTTCAACCGAAGACACAGTGGTTACTTAGTGTGAGAGAATACAATTAAACATTATTAAGGAGCAAAAACGATGAAAGAATATAAACTACGGAGATGTAATCTAACGACTGACATTCCATTCATATTTTTGGAGTATTAAAATTTGACAGCAATGCAAGAATCCAGAAGAGAATTCCACAAGCGATAAGTGCGAAATAATTTTTTAGCATAGAACATACAGTTACATCTAGCCATGTGAAATGCAAAATGATGACATCTTGCCGCCAATCAAGTATTGCTTCAATTTATTTAATGCTATATCGCTTCAGTCATAGTTCTCCACGGTTTCCTTTCTTTATTATCTGTGAATTGTCATGCATTTTTATGAAAGAGCGTGGAGTAATTTTTAATTGTCATCTCCACATGTTGCATTTCAAGAGTAATCATTAACTTCGACTGGTTGACACGCACGTTTATAGTGTCCAGTCTAATCTGCTATTTAACACGTAGCTGGGAGGAAACTGATCCTTGATTTACATAATGACATTTACCCGAAATTAAATACAAAAAAAAAATACCCAGAATTTTAAATCGGCTTGTGCAGTCGAATTTCTGTACTGAAACCGCTAGAAACCCCGCTCATTCCTGTACTTGATAGTACTTCGGAGTGAATTCAAGAATCCAGTGAAGGGAGATAACTTCTAACTCACCCAGATACATTCACTCAACATGAGACAATTCAACAAGGTTCACTTCTTTCTGCACCTTCACAGTATTCACGAACTCATTTATAGAAATTTATCTGCGTCTGACAATTCAGTTATATGGCATCTTTTACGACATTAATTCACGCAGTTATGCTTCTTTTTATTTCCAGTGAATATCCTTTTCTTCAGTGTAAGCGCTGGAGATTGATTCGTCGCTCAGTACAAGTAACGGTGAGATGAAAACAAGCCTCCATAATTTAATGAACGGAGAGGTTTCCACAAACGTCTACAAAGGTTCTTTTATCGGTAACACAAGAATAGTTCACCTTTTATTCTTGTAAGCTTTTAAGATTATGAAATAATTCTAAACAAAGTATAACGAAATTGTGAAAATTGCGTTAGAAATAAAGGAAAGAGTGCTCAAACCCGATGTGATAACAATCTTCCTACATTGCAGTCAATCCCGGATAATTTCCTCACATATATAGACGGGAATTGAGGCAATAGATGTGATAATTTAGAGAAGGGTGCTTAAAATACCTTTGGCAGATCAAGGAAGCAACAGAAGACGTTTTAAGTAAAATATAAAGAATAAATGTAATCTTACTTATTATAAAACGCAGATTGTGTTTGTGTGTGTGTGTGTGTGTGTGTGTGTGTGTAACGTTTATATATTGCATCGGATTTCCTACATTTTTCAACCGATTTCAACAAAACTTCACAGGACTACATAAAACTACCTTGTGGTGGTTCTAACAGCTACAAAAATGGGAAAAATATAATTGTTTTTGCACAAAATCAATTTGAAAACACGCTTAAGAGACATCATGAAAATGGAAGGGGGACAACTCAAATCGGTTTGTTTGTGTGTGTGGGTTACTTTAAATATGGGAGCGGATTTCCTATATATTTCAGCCGATAAAACAAAGCTTCACTTTTTTTTTTTTTGGCAGGTAGTGTTTCTTATTGTCTTGCACACTTTTTTCTTTATTTTTAACATTCAGAATGCTTTAAAATTCCATTTACAAGACAATTATTTATAATAAAATTCTATTCAATCAGTAGCCTCATAACGATTGAAAACAATGTTTTTGTTTGAGTTTGGGTTTGACTAATTCGTAAAACATAAAAAAAAAAAAAACTAATTAAGACATGCGTGTCCGTCAACATTAAACAATAATCTTTGTCAATTTTATTTACAGTCTTTATGATGGTGGATACTTGATCTATCTCTTACTGTTATATCCCCGGTTAACGTCGGGCTCTACTGCTAGTTATACATAAAATAAAAAAAAAATGAAATTTTTTGGAAGATATAAGAAGAGAAGTTTTGGGAAATATAATACTCACAAGGCGCATCGAAGGCAAGACCGATAGACGAAAGCATTGAGTAACCTGATTAACAAATTTGTTCAAATAGTTGGCAAACATAGAGGAGTAGAAATACTAAAAAGACAAACTTCGTTAATAGCTACAACGGAAAGAAATTATGTATTCATGATTACCAACGTCGAGATTATCACGGCAGATGGAAGCAGTGTTTGGCAGAAATAAGAAGGCTTTTCTCGTAGATTATATCACCAGGGGAGGGATGATGCTTAGTGGCTCGGATTGTGGAATCGGAGAGCCGAGTTTAGATTCCAGACGAATCTATTACATCAACTTACGAGCTAATACCCTTGGGAAAGGTATAATCTTTTTCTCCCTCAGCTACGAGTAAATAGCAGGACAGATCGGGTTGTTTAGCCTTGGATGGCAACTTGTTTATCTCAGAAAGAAATGGCAACCTACTGGGGGAAAAAATCTGCCTCGTCAGTCATGAATCGAAAGATACATTAACGTCTAAGCGTGTATCACGCATGTCACATGACTGACTGATATCACATTTAACATTCTGTTAATCAATAACAACTAAACTTTTCCGTACTAAGTCGACAGTAGCTAAAACATCGAGTGGATCTCCACAAAAGAACACTTAGCAATATTGTTTTTTCTTCTTCTTTCAATCTGTTATTTTATACAGATTGTGGAGACTGTCACACTAATCTCCCAAAAAACTTATGCTAACCACCAATAGATGGGGTTATATAAACGAAAATTTAGTTTGATCAAACGAAAATACACAATGACTCATATTCATTTTTTCCTTTTTACCTTTAATAAGCCTTAGATCCATGAAGTGCAATGTTTTACATCTGGAGGACTAATTATTAATTATGATTATAATAAATACGATGAAAAGATGAAAAAAAAGACAGAATTCATCATTAAATGACGTTTGATACGAAGATAAATCCAGCAATTCAATTATAGTACTTCTATTGTTTAAATAGTCTCATATCCTATTCAAGTGGAAAAACCGGTTTCCGTATGGTCATCGAAATTCATCAACGTCGAACGTAAATGGTTGACGGCGCGGACATTTTAGGTGCTGTAAGTTTTGGTATGCTTGTTGTGTTATAAATGATGTCTTGGAATTGTTAATGGGAGAGCCGAGTTCCAATTCCAATTTGATACGTTTTATTCGCTTGCAAGCTGATCCTCTTGGGAAAGGTAGGAATCCGCTTTTTCTCACCAACTAAAGGTTAAATACTAAGACATGTACCAGTAAATCATTATCACCTGCCAAAACATTTAACTATCAAAAACAATATTTTCTGTCTTTAAATAAGTTGCAAAAGTGTTGATAAATGCTAGAAAATGAATCATTCAATCATTAAATCTAAAGGATACATAATAAGGCAAATGCATTATATATGTATCTGCACACATTCTTTTTTCCATATCAAGATTATAATGTATTAAAAAAAATTACATCGTGATATTCAACGTCTCAAATTCTCTCTAAATACTTGATTTTCTTCTCTCTCTGTAATTAATTAATATTTCTAATTTTACAAATATGTTTTAGCATTCAGATAAATTTTCCGGACTCACCTTCCCCAATTTTCACTAGATTTACTCTTTATGTTATTAAATAAACTCTTCTTTCAAAGATTAATGCATTTTCAAAAAAAGAAAAAACAAAAAAACAAAGAAACTAAAAAACGCGGTCTTTTTCCCTATCCCTCTTGCAAATGCACTACTTTTCATCCAGCTCTATTCATTTTTTTTTCTTTTTCCATTGGACCAGTGGAAGAAAAAGCCGCATTGATTTCGTGCACGACGGCCATTGGTGGAATAAAGCTGTATTCATGCGCTGTATTCCGTTTTGCTTTTTGAGCAACAAAACCCGCCTGGAAGCAATCCGAATACAACAAAGCGGCCCGTGATCTCTGTGCAGTGAACAGTAAAATTTACTTTGCCTGCTATAAATATGTGTCAATCTGACAGATCTGTCAGCGAAAATCGAACAATGAGTTCGAAAGAAGAAAGAAAACAAACAAACAAACAAAAAGTTAGTGATTGTAATGATTTAGAGATGGATTTTTCTGGACTGTTAATTTTTTTTTTTCTCAAACCACGCACCGCAGCTTAAAACACAAAACCTTTCTAGTAACAATGAACATGTCCGGCTATTAAATGTGACATTAACGTTTTTCTTTTTTAAAATGAAATCGGTGAAAGAAAGAAATTCACAAACGCTTCTGTCAGATTCCTTTATTGC
The DNA here is from genome assembly GCA_903632075.3 of Acanthosepion pharaonis. Taxonomy (NCBI): domain Eukaryota; kingdom Metazoa; phylum Mollusca; class Cephalopoda; order Sepiida; family Sepiidae; genus Acanthosepion; species Acanthosepion pharaonis. The sequence continues at coordinate 698,073 of CAHIKZ030005252.1, read as the reverse complement.
TAATATTTTATAGATGTTTTATCAAGTTTGAATATTATCGAAAGAGAACTTTTGATTACAGACGAGTAATAAAGGCAATATATATTTGTATGGGATAAGTCTTTCTTATATTTAAGAAAACAGTAATAAATGGTTTCATGCGAATTATGCTTGTCTGGCATTGGGATTAATAAGAAAAGACGTGTCTGCTATCAGATCAGCTAGTACCAGAATATACTACACTTATTTATTATTTTTTCTCAGAGCCTAAATAAGAAATCGGTTAATGATTTCAGGCGAATATTTCTGAGTCCATATCGTTCACATAGTGAGTAATTAGTTAGGGAAAAGTGGAAATACGTCAGGGTTGCTTCGAATCAACCCAAATATAAGCCCGGAAAATAAAGAGTGCCTCGATAATGCATAGCCAATGTTTGCTACTATATTTGAAAAATACAATGTCATCACGTTGAAAATTTACTCCAACCATTATCACGATCATTATATCAGATTCAGTTTCTGTTGAATGGAAGAAGACGAACTATTTTCCGGGCGTTTCTTGTATGTAGACTATTAAACTCTGCTTCGTGTTTCTATCATCTTGTTTGTCTGTTTGTCATTGCATATATTTTTCTTTCTCTCAATCTATCTCCCCTGCGAAAAGTCTGAACCTATATCTTTTCCCAACCGACTAAGGGTTAAATAGTCGGACAGACTGGCTCCTATAGCCTTGGTTAGCAACCAGTATACTGCATAAAGTAAGAGAAAGTATCGGCACGCTACTCAGGGTGTTCTTCTGCTATCACAATTATGAATCGAAAAGAAAACATAATCGTCCTGGCGTGTATCCAATATGGCAACTAAAGAAGGAATTTACGCATCTATATATTACAAAGAGTGTTTGTTAACTCTTTTGACGTCATTTTGTTGGTGTCGAATATAAACTTTTGATGTTGGTACGATTGATTTATTTTTTTTTTGTTTTAAAACTTATCTACATGTGTTATTTTTAAGCCGAAATATATGTGATGCGAAAAGACGAGCACGCGAATTTAACACTCATAGGGCATGCTGAAAGCAAGAGTATCAGGAGAAATCTGTGCCTAACCTTAAGGATCTTTTGCTAATGGATGGCAAGAAACGAAGATAAAATGGAGTGAAGTGGATAACAGTAACAGCGTCAAGGTCACCCGTGTCCTCAAGGGACATTGCGAATAAATAATAATAATTTTTACTATTTATGTATCTCCCTTGAGAAACGTGTGAATCCATATATTCTCCACCCACATGTGGGTGAAATAAACGGAGAATCTGACTCCAATTTCCTTGACAACAGACAGTCTACTTCATAAATCAACGGCCAACAACCGCGCACATTCTTCTGCTATGTCAACGATCAATCGAAAATAGTAAAGCCGAAATATAATTTGGATTATAGACGATTTCAAACAGTATACTAGTCTTCTCAAGCAGTTCCAAATCCCAATTCTGCCACTGGTAGACGTTGCTTTACTTCCTGACGTGAACATTTTCGTGGGATAATTGTAAATGAAATTGGGTGTAATATTCCGGAATTTATAAAATATGTATAAACGAAGGTATGTTATCACATAATATGTGTGTGCGTGTGTGTATTTATTAAAGTTATAAAAATATCGGATTAAAAGTAAACCTATTAATTCTTTAGAAATTGCTTTGTTTACTCTTTATTGTTGCATTTAATTGGAGCGTAATTTGAAAAAAAAAGTAGTTTACAATGGAAGCAGCGAAAGCAGTGACAGTCATTGAGCAACTAACGCCATATCACTCGAAAATTATATTGACATGTCGATTTTCTTCGTATGATTTTCAAAGTATACAACGGGTCTGTCACTCAGATTTTTCTTTTCGTGACGATGTGTGCAAAGAAGGCCCGGTGTATATTCACACGGAACATCAAAACTGAAATTGACGCAAGAGCGTGAAGTGAAAATCCGAATCTGTCTTTAAATATAATTGTTACTTTCTTCATGGATACACACGGCCCGGATTACCTCTTCTTTCCTGCAATGACGACTCTCTCCAAACGCTCATGCCTATCTCTACATCACGATAAAGGTCTTGCAGATTGAATCTACACCCTAACAGTGAGCCGGGACTATACCTACCCGTGTTATTGACACATATTTACAATAAACCGGTGAACTGGAATTCGCTGCTTGCAGCCAAGTGGCACATATTTGAGTAACCTTTATATGTATAGATGAAGATAGTGAAATTATATTTTGCTATGTAATGTTTTAGAAGATATGACAGGCCACACAAAATATTTCGTTCCATAGCTGCTACATATCAACACACACACACACGCTCGCACGCACAAACACACACACACACACACACACACACACACCCCCACACACACACCCCCCCCCATATATATATATATATATATAAAAATATATATATATATATATATATATATATATAAAAAAATTACAGTGAGGTCAACACTAGACGTCCTCCGTCTTGAAGATTGCATTCAAGAATGAAACAGATTATCATGGCTTGGTGTTAACTTCAGTGTGAATTTTATATTTACGTACGTATTAATATAGTATATTTTAGAACTATAATTTCATCATACGTACACACACACACACACACACACACACACACACACACACACATATATATATATATATATATATATATATATATATATATATATATATATATATACCCAAGTATATAATCGGTGTATACGGAATTAATTCAAATAACCAGCAACTACTATTCTTAAAAGAGTGCTCAATACAAAGTAGAGAAGATATAATTATTAAAAAAAACAAAATTATAACATAAATATGTTATAAAATCACTAGAAGAATAGCCATTTTGTTTCAACACCCTAAGACACCGAGGAGTTGAAACAAAATGCCTATATATATATATATATATATATATATATATATATATATATATATATATATATATAATGAATTGTATACTTTATTCATGATTATAAAATGTTTAAATAACCTGAAAATTACATTCATTTCTTCTAGGAAAAAAATTGTATATTTTAACTATTGCTACATCCGGATAAATAATTAATCAATTCTTTGTCTAGAATAACAAAATTCCGTTCCAGCAATGAAATGTACTCTCAATAACATGATTCTGAATTGAATAATGCTAGGCATATCAAGATTCAAGAATTGTTATTACGTTTTCAATGCAAGCAATCATTTAGAAATTGGTTAACATAGTGCATTTTCAAATTATCACCATCGACATGATATTTGGTATTATATATAAAGAACATCCGAAATCGTCCGTCTCATTCCCTTGCCATGTAATTTAAACAGGAACAATATATCCCTTCCGTTATGGTTAGGATTGGGTTTCCCGTACCTCCTAATGTCTTTTAATTCCCTTTCATTTAAAATAGCCACTTGTCCTTTATTGGTATCATCGCCTTGCTTTGAGAAAATGAATTAATGATTTGTGATATCATATATGACAAAATAAGTACTTGATATCGTTTGCACCAAGAAAAGTTGAATTGTTTTTAAAATTATGATAACTTCACTTGCGTCAACATTATACAGCAAAATCGATTTATTTTTCAGCTATACCGTCTAAAGAATAACAAATAAGTAGAGTTTTAGAGAATTATTAATTGTGCGAAGATACACGTAGCCATCATTAAAGTGTGAGAAAACAAGATATGGATATATTAGAATTAGCTTAAGAAAATATCTCGGAGATATTTACAAGTTACAGAAATCTGATATTCCAATGCCGAATAAAAATTTTAACATTATCAAATTTAATTTTGTTGCTGACATTTTGCTTATCATCTGACACAATCTTAATTTATTTTCTCCCTTTTTGTTGTTTAATTTTTTTCCAAATTGATGCTATCTCCCAATTCCGAGGAGAAGACCAGTGGCACCGAAATTGTTCGTCATTCATGAATAAAATGAAGCCGCAAGAAGAAAATGTTTAGATCGATGAAAAACTTTCAGATTTCGGTCGGTATTTTCACCAAGCCTCATCATAAGCATTTTTTATTCATATTTATTGCTTGTATGCGTTTCTCTAAAGCCATGAATATACTTGTAACAGACCACTCGGATAGCCTTCGATTGATTGTGTTCCAAAGGAACTAGAAGTGTCTCTTAAGTCTGTATGATTTCCTCGTCCTTCAGACTTTCCGGAAGGAACTATCGGCAACCATCCGCAATGTTTCTCTTTTCCTACTGCTTATGAACAGAGATGCATCGGCCGTCAACTACAGGATGGAGCACACAACTGATTATGATCATTCAATTCTCCATAAAATTTCTGACACTGAACGTATATTTATTGTAGACATTGTTAATTCACTAAGACGAAAAAGTTTAACTTTACCAATCATCTAAGATCAGATAGGGCTGCAGTTATGCTGGGTGTATGTTTAGTTTTGAATCGAATTCAAGTATAATGCATCCAAAACTGCAGCCCTTGTCACTGATTGTATTATTTCTGGAATGCGGAATTTTATAATCCCCACCAATTAAAAAAAATTCCAGCAAAAAACAAACCCTTGAATGGGCTGCGGCCATAACCCATCGAAACCCCTACTTGAACGTTTATCGCAAGGAACAATGAAGTTCGGCCCTGGCTCCATTCAGAACTGCCCGCAATCGCTGCAAAAAGTTCAAGAAAACGCCAAGTGTAGCCACACAAAGGCAAAGTTTTAAAGAGACAGATTGAATCCCTTGAATTCTGGAAGATCACCAACCAAATCATGAACACAGCTAAAGTGGCTGTGAGCACAATTATAAATGGCGCCGTGGTCATATCCTCCTCGATAGATAGGACAGACCTCTTCGCTTCTATACTTTCCTCTAAATCTACATAAGATGACAAAGACCATCCCCTTCCCGATTTCCCAAGTCTCACTGAGTGCAATTCCAGTAATATTACCATCACAGCTGGAGAAGTTTCTGAATTTATCAAATGTCTCGAACCTAAGAAAACCACAAGTCCCGACAAAATTCTATTGATTATCCTTAAGAATATTAACCCGGAATTATCTCCAAATCAAGCAAAGTTATTCAACCGCTGTTTGAAGGAGAATTCCTTCCAAATTCCGTGAAAAGTCTCAAGCGTATGCCCAACTTGAATAATCAATAAGATGGTCTCTGAACACCTAGAAAATAATAACCTCTGCAGCGACAACCAGTATGGGTTTCGGTTGGCTCAATCCACTGCTGATGTCTGAACTACGATCACTAACAAAATCAGTGAGGCTCTTGACGACAAACACACCTCGAAGATCATAGATATCATAGATATATCAAAGGCTTTCAACAAGGTGTGACATAAAGTTTTATTATCCAATCTCTCCAGGTGTGGGATCACTGTAAGTGCATTCTTGATCATAAAATCTGTCCTAAAAGGGAGGAGGACTGTCCATTAATAACTACCTGAAGGCAGTTATTAATGGGCATTTCCCCGGTCACCTAGTCGTTCATGCAGGCGTCTCACATGTTCACTATTTGGACCAACTCTCTTTTAGATCGATATACATGAGCGGCCTAAGAACATACTCAAATAGTTTGTAAACATCTACGTCGTTATAACTCCTGATATTCTCTACCATTATAGGAGCCAGATCAGGCCAAAAATGGAGTACTGTTGTCGTATCTGGCAGTAGCCGCCATTTTCTTACTAACCAGCCTTAACAGTGTTTAAAAGCGACTCCGTGCTCTTATGGGTGACACATTATTCTCCACCCTTCAAACCCTCTCCCGTTATCGGGATGTAGCTGTTGCAACGCCACTTACAAGCAAAGCGCTCAGAAAAACTATATTCCCTGGTCCCGCCTTGAGAAACATTTACGGCAATAACACGCCATGACACATAATTAGTAGCAAACCACCCACATTACCACCCTAAATAGTAAATTTCACTCAAGCAGCTTCTTCCCACGAACCATTGCCCTGTGAAATTGACTCCCAACAGGATGTTTCCCCGATCACTGCAATCTTAACCTTTCAAGGTTAGGGTTAATCGTTATCTCCGTCATCTAGACACACAAATGACCACCTAACGTAACCCTCTACCTCGAGTGCCCCCTCGTGTGGAGGGGGTTGTAATTTTTGACTATCACTGTAAAAGCACGGAAAGAAAGCCACCAAGACACAAGGGGTTACTGGACGTGGAAGAGTTAGAAACAGATACATTTCTAAAGAGCGGGAACAAAGGAAGATTAATCCGGAGGACATCATTTAGTGACATTGCATTTAATTTTTTTGCTGCTTAAAATTAGAGCACGAATGGCAGCATTATGCTGTATCTAGCAAACTCAACTATAAATTAATGAGAGCTTGCCGCCATTCTAGTTCTGCGCTTAAATTCGATGTGTCTAGGCCCATAGCTTGTAGCTACTCGAAACAATTATTTATAGAAAAAGACAAAGGGGGGCAACATTACGGTGGTGGAAAAGTGGCTGAATCTGAGAAGCCAGACCATTGAATATAACATTTAAAATCGGAAAGAGAAAATAATTTTCTGGGATGAATGATGTGAAAAACCTGCAAGCATATTTAACCAGCATGAGGTATGATTTGTCTTCATGCCGGACTTATTCAAGCTATACAGCGAGAGGATTCTTAGAGAATTAAATGTTCTATCAGGTTTCCTATTGGCGGCCGCAATTTTAACAACATAACATATACAAATTACGCAGTGTTGATAGCAGATACGTAAAAAAAATCTACAAAGTCTCCTACGGAAGTTAGTAAAGGAAAGAAAGCAGAAAGAATTAAACATCAACTGCAGGTAGAAATGAAAAACTTGTTAGGAAAGGGATGAGTCCAAAATTCAAATTAAAAATCGCAGATACCATATTCAAACAAGTACAAAAAATTAAATATCTTGGAAGTGTTTTAACAGATGACGGAAGGTGCGACACTAAAGTCGGAAGGCACATTAGTATGGCGAAAGATGCATTCCAAAAGCTAAGTAGAATATTAATAAAAAGAAAAAAAATACATCGTTAGAAATAAAGTAACAAGTACAAAACTATAAGTGATATATGTCTTACTATATGGCAGTGAATGCTGAACAATCTACTCAAAGAATAAGACTGGAAGTAACAGAAATTTAGTTCTCTGGAAGGATACCAAAGGTATCATGGATCGAACAAGTGTGCAACGATGAAGATTTAAAGAAAATGGTAACAAAACGAAAACTTAAACTTAACATCGAAAAAGGGGAGGTAAAATTTATGCAGCACTTACTGAGGAAGGAAGGCGAGGAAGATCTGACACTCACAGACAAGACAGACAGATGAAAACAATACAAAACATAGTTAGTGATGGTCGAACAGGCTTTGGAGAAATAAGAGAAATGATAAAATTTATTAAATGCTAAAATGTACATACATTTTGGGAAAGTATTGATCGCCTCGTTCCTGAAGGGGCACGTCACATGGCGAAGTAGGGCATGCTGAATGCAATAGAAATGAGAGATTAACCTATTTCAGGAATTTAGGGTTAAAAATCAATGAGAAAATAGTGCGAAGGGGTTACATATTGCTTAAAGCAAAAACCAAAAGGAAGTTAGGAATGGTCATGGTCAGTCGAGTCATAAATGGGTCATTGCGGATAAATGAAGAATAAATCATACTGACAATATGAAAAGATCAAGTTTATGCTAAAAATAGATTTCCAGCCATTTATCTGTCAATTTGTTTTTGTTTTTATCTGGAGAAGTTGCCTTGCTATACGGAAAGAGCAAACCTTATCGGATAAAAGATGAAAGATCGTATATCTGGAATGAATGAAAAGCAATAGCCTCGTTTGACGCCATAATCATCTCCATTCTGATGACAACGGAAATTTGCGAACAACCAGAAGCGGATCTTCGGTGATTATTCAACTAAATATGGAACCTAAAAGACCTGTCATTTTCAGTTTATTAATCAAATCAGAAAGCCACGGTGGCCCCTGAGCACAATTAAATATCGATCAATCTTGCGAGACGCCCGATTCATACAATTCGGCTTTAAAGCGAGCGCTGATCCAGCGGAAATGACACAGGCACTCGTATAATCGACTACTGTTTGAAGCAGAGCAAATTATCCGCTTATATTAGGAAGCATGACGTACAAACTGCAAAAAAAAATATGGACCATATTGATAGCTACCCTTGAGTAAAAAGGACGAACTTTTAGATCGTTTTTCTTCGAGGAGCAGTTGTTCACGTATTCCTGCCATTAGAAAAAATGGCGCCAATACATACGTATGAAAATTAGGTCTATGCTCAGTAAATATTCAAGGTTGCATAGAAAAAAAAAGATCTTTATGCAAATGTCATAATGGCGGCAATCTTCCAGACATCTGAATGGCGAATATGAAGCATGTTTATATAATTAAAGTCATGTCTTACAATTATTTTTTAAAAATTTATTTACGTTGCTTATGAAAGCAATTTTCAGGATGTACCTCATGTTGACAGTCACATAAGTAAGCAAAATGCAACGGAATAAATAAGCTTACCTTGTACTTGGGTTTTTCACTAAGAATATCATCGCCTCATTGATTAGAGTACACATGGTTCAAAAGCAGACAACGCTGAAAATATACCTTAAGAATATTTTCTGTTCTTTTTATGTGAAAAAAATATTAACCGAAAGGAATGTGACACAGAGATCTTTAGACACATTTGCCAAGGCAGTAATAGTCATATCCTTCTAATTAAATATTCGGCATTCGTTGACCGAGAAGCCTGATCAACTGTCGATTCAAAGTTATAAAATCGTTCTCTTAAAACACATTTTCAGGAAAACATGCGCTTTAAATTCCAGTAAAACTATCGATCTTTGTAGTATTGAATGAAGCTTTCTTCATAACGTTTATATTTAAAGTACCGCGGAACGCCAGCATCTTGGTTAGGTCATTATTTTATCTTTGAGTTACATGCGCTATCCATTTTAATGGTTGCCGTTGTTGGAAGTCCTCAAGTTTTGTGGCTTCTCTTATTTGTCACATTGTTTTGTCTGTCGTTGTGTAGCGCCAGTTCAGGAATTTCGAAGAAGTATTGCCCTCTTTAAGTCCTACGTATTTAATTCTCCCGAAATCGCATGAAACCATTTATCATAGAAAGCGTTGTACATTTAATAGTGGAGATATGTGTATCGCTCTGGAGCAATAGAAAATCTTGATCTGCCGAGTTTATTTAAGTACAGAACTCTAGGTTTTAGGTTAAATTCTGTTATTTTTTTTTTTAAATTTATTTTGTAGTAACTGTGGTATTGCGAAAAAAATACACCTAGTGCAATCAGTTATATGTCTAATTTTCTTATCTACTAGAATAGAGAATACTGAACCCCAAGCAATTAAACATATTACGAAGCAGGTAGACTTCGTTACTGTTGTGGTGTCCTCCCTCTGCGAGTCTATGTTAGACTCTTCCGCCTACTATACGTTTAGTAGGAGAGAAGGTTCGGGGAACAGTGAACAGTGAGCAGCGAATAGAGTTCATTCGATACACACTCTTTCTAGTCGTGCAATACTCTTCTCGTGTACTTACTGTTTAATATACGATACATCTGCAAACCTGGTTTTTGTTATTACTTAATCGACCAGAATTTCATGAAGACATCGAAAGTTTCAAACCAAGGAGCGGAGTCGGCTGGTCGCCTTTTTTTTTTTAAATTTAAAAGCTCTGCTTTTGAAGATTTTAGTTTATTTTTATTTTTTGTACGTGTATTGATCACATTTTTATACTATTGTTTGCTTGTCTAATTCAACTCTGAACATTAACATTATATATATATATATATATATATATATATATATATATATATATATATATATATATATATATATTATGCACTGTTACATTAGGATGCGTAAATATCCACTGCAAAATTATACATTTTGTTTCAGCTTTAAATCAACGTTTTTTCAGGTGGGAAACAATGACGGTACTAGACGATTTTATTCAGAATTGCGATTTATAAAACACAGCTTCACGTTTTATCGTTGGAAAATTTTCCATAGAATGTAAAAAGGATTTACATAAAGAGAAAGGATGAAGATACGAAATTAGTAAAAAGTAAAGAGGAAAGGGAAAGAGAAAGAAAAAAAATAGAGAAAGAAAACGAAAAAGAAAAGAAAGGAGAAAACCTATGGAAATTAACGATATTATCAATAGCAAAGACTAAAAAAGAAAGACAGGAGAGAGAGACAAGTATTAAAAATTAGGCCGATTCGTAAGAAGAGGAAGGTCAAGGAGATAAGAGATAGAAAGATGATGATAATCAATGGAATTCAGTATAAAGTAAAAAAGAGGAGAAAGGTAAGGGAAATAGAGAAGTAACAGATTCAACCAATGAAATTCCGTTGAATCAGAGAATTCAAATTTAAACGGTAACACAATTAGAATGTAGCAACAAGTTAGATTAACAAATCTCTAGCTTGTGTATATGAAGTGATATATTCAAACATAATTATTCACAGAATGTAAAAGAGTACACTTTAAGAAGTAATGCAATATTTAAACAAACCAACTTCACAATATGAATCAGAATATCAAATAAATTTTAAATTTTTATATTATTATATTAATTATACTTATATTCAACAAAAGCAACTGTACAACACAAATTGGAATATCAAATAAATTTTAAACTTTTATCTTATATTAATTCTAAAGTGTTATTAAAGAGGTTAGAGAAAAATAATCAAAATAAGATAACGGATACATAATAAAAATACAATTAAAAATAAATATAAATTAAAATTAAGTTACAAATAAAATTAAAATAATAATAAAATTGTTATCAAAATTAAAATAAAAGTAAAATGAAATATATAATTCGAGGCTAATCTCACTACTAGTGACTTATAAATATTAACTAATTTGATGACTAAAACTAGCATAATTTAACGATGATAACAATGCAATATTTATATAGATAATAACCATGAGAAGATTGATTTTAACAGAAAAGAAAGTTAAGAGAAAACGTACGGAAATTAACGATATTACGTATTGAAAAGGCCAAAAGGAAAGACAAGAGAAATAGATTTAGTATTCAAAATTACCCCGATTCGTAAGGAGACGAAAGTCAGGAAGACAAGAAGTAGTAAGATGTTAATACGAAATAAAGCAATGAATTTCAGTTTAAAAAAGAAAGGAGAAAGGCAACGAAAATAGAGAAGTATTTTCCAAATTTATTCATAAGAAGAGGAAAGTTAAGATTAGTAAAGGACACTTTAAGAAGTAATACACTACTTAAAAAAAACAACTTTACAAAATAAATTAGAATACCAAATAAATTTTAAACTTTTATATTATTATATTATAAAGTGTTATTAAAGAGGTCAGAGAAATATAATTAAAATAAAATAACGAATAAATAGTAAAAATAAAATTACAAATGAATATAAGATAAATTAGAAATAAAAGTAAAAATAAAAGTAAAATAAAGATTACAACTAAATTCAAAGTAAAATTAAATGAAATATATAATTCGTGGCTAATATTAGTGAGTTATTAATATTACGTAGCTTAATGCCCCAAAATTAGGCTAAATTAACGATGCTAACAATACAATGTTTATAAAGATAATAAATATAAGAAGATTGGTTCTAAGGTTAAAAAGGTTTTTGCAAGATTGTAAGCTTAATTATTTTTGTTTACAACATCGGTGTTTCGTTACTTTGATTCAATAAAATGTCACTATTTGAGAAATTACTTTTTTTTTCATTTTTCTCCTGTAGACAGAGAAAACATGGTGCATTTTAAGACTTTGATATTCTAGCTTTCAATTTCCAAAAATATATTTAGAAAGTGAAGACACATTTCGTTTACCTGCGTTATTAAAGGATGAGAGATGGTTAAAAAACATTTTTTTAAAATCATTCATTGTATTTCCAATATAAAATCGTTCGGAAATCCTGGGATTTCAAATTGACGTAATAGAACACTTATATACTAGGGATTTTCTGAAACACTTGTTTCATAACGGGCATTGGTTGGGATTTTTTAAAATTACATAGCTTATTTACAGGAGACACATTAAGATCCGCCTTGGTATTACCGTTAGTATCGTTATAGAATTTCAACATTTTAATGCTATGTGATTTAATTATTTTCTCTAAATTATTAGTACAACTATAATTAAGTTTTAGAGGATTTTGATTGAAAAATTTCCTCAAAGAACTCTTTTCAGGAAAATGTTTATAAATGAATTTTAACAATTTATGCCCTAGTTTAGTGTGAACTAATTGATTGTATGGAGGAGTTTACCATATGATATTATTGTTTCTCTTTCTTTCTTGCAACATGTCTGTGTGTGTGTGTGTGTGTGAAAGACCTTCTATACCGGTAGGCAGAATAATGATATACAGGGAATGATTTTGCCACACTCAATGAGATTTATGGGACACATAACGATGGAAAAATCCTAGGAGAATGTAATGCAGAATATACTGAAGGCAGGACGACATATGAAGTACTTGATGGATTTATGCGAATGGGTGACAAGTCAAGGACAAAGAGAGATATTAAAGGTTTAAAATGATATTAGATCTCCATCTGCCAAAATGGAAGTCATGATCAATTAAGTATTTAAAGAACGTAACCATTAAATAAGTAAGAATAAGACGTCACCTATAGAATTCGGAAGCCTATATTTTATATTAGAAGATGTTAACATGAAACAGGATCTTTGACCTAAAGAAGATATTTAATAGCTATGATAAACAAAAGTACTGAACGTATTCAGTATAAGTTATTGGAAGTTATTTGTTTTCAAGGTGAAAAATGATAACACGTACGCATAATCTGCAATGTTATTGGTCATGCTCTTGGACTTCGGCGCCTATCCCTTTCCCTTTGTCGTATCTATAAAAATTTTGATGAAGAATTTTCTGTTGAACGTCTCTCTATTGTCACTAGACTTCTTGAATTTAAGCGCAATACTTGATTGAAGGCAAGCTCTCATAATGTTACAGTTGAAATGAATCGATGAAACCGTAAGTTCTATGTTAACAGTTTCTTCTATCGCACTTCTCGCTTGTGGAACTCTCTTCTACTTTCTTGCTTCCTAGTGCCTTTTCATCGTCAAAAATTTAAATTTAATATCAGTTGTTACGGAATGTGAAGGTCAGGGCCAGAATAGTCGGTTATTGGACCGAGTACCTGGTAGACGTGTTATTCTGATAGCGATTGCTTTTTACTGGCTTCTGGGTATAAGTGCAAGATAGTGCGAATTCTACAGAGAGGCGCAAGAATTCTAAAGCGTCGAGACGTCACCGACACCCAATATTAGAGGCCGACTAAAACCATCTTTGGAGGGATTCTGTCTCAATGTGCGACATGCGTTTCCGGGACGTCACACCTCTCGCTGCCTCTTAGAATTCATTTTACCATCACTCTCTCGTAATAAAACAAATGAGACAAAGAAATTGTGCTTTTTTTGATACCATTTTATTTAGTAGGGCGGGGACTCAGAGACGACACAGAATGCAACACAATGGTTATGTTTTTTCTTCATATTTCTTGTTCTTAGTTTTATTCCCTAATCCCTTGGGAATTAGTGGCTTTATTGCCTAGCTCGGGGTGAAATGATTAAAAGAAACATTAGTTGGCAGCTGGTCGAATTTGTCGTGAAATTCAATATATATGGACAATGGGAATCATGCGAAATTTGCGGAGTAGATTGGTTGGGTGAGTCATTCTTCTTTTGAACATAGACCATTAGCATCTTCCTATCGATTACAACCTTTGTCTACTGGGAGACTCTTTGGCGCTTCCTTCAGACACGGGGTGTTAAAGATCGAGCCCAGTTAAACGTCAAGGATTATGGAGTTGATAATGACGTGTATCTGGCATTCGTCCTTGATACGCTGGCAGCATATAAGATTCTGACCACATTATCAAGTATATACATGCATTTGTTACTCAAGCAAAATGTATATGAAACAAATTTAGTTATACTGCCGACTAATAAGGAACAGTCAGACTTTTACTCGGCCTGTTTCAATACACACACACACATATATATATTTAAACATATATCATTAAATATAATAGACACTGAATGAATGTTATGACTGATCATAAACCGTTCTAATGTTCGAATGTTTGTTTTAATTTCTGGTGAAGATAAAGAAAAAATCTTCCAAAATTTGGTTATTTTTTTCTTAAGTTGTTCCTAAGCCTTTTATATATATATATATATATATATATATATATATAAGCATGATCTTTTGATTTTTAAGCCATGCAGTAATAGAGCGAAAAATTTAATGCGTATTAATCTAAGAAATGTATTATTGTGCCACGGGTAGAGAGATCTATTTTCTTTGCTGTTTTACTAATAGCTGTCGGGTGGATAAATTAATATATTTCCAATTTATCTATTTGATTAGACTGTTAGGTCAATTTACATATTCATCATTTGGTCGAAATATCATCCAGTTTTACTGTTCATTGCATTTAAAACAATAAACATTGCCCAAGAATGAAGGTAGTTAAAAAGGCGGTGTCAAGGGAATAACATCTTTTACCTAACGTTTTATTCTGGACCGGTTTGTCCATGTCTATCGAAAAAAATACAATTACTTTAAAAGAAATATCGTTTGATTACGCTTCTTTTATTACGGGAATGCAAACAGTGAACAGGAATAAGGTATAGCGATTTTCGATCGTTAATTCAAATTGTCGATTCTTAATCCAAATTGTCGATTCTTAAGTCAAATTGTCGACCTTGAATCCAAATATCATCACATACATCCAAATTTATATTTGGATCGTACTGAATGATGCGAGCCACACATCAGAAAAGAATTTTTGATCCAATTCACCCCATGCGAAGCTGTAAAGCCACCAAGACACAAGAGGTTAATGGATGTAAGAGAATTAGAAGACTGAAATACTATTGTGAAACGAGGGCAATAGCAGTGTAATCAGGAAGACCGTAGATAACGATCAACATAGCATTTAAATTTTTGAAGATCAAACTTGTCTGGAAAGTTAGAAACAAGAAGAAAATTCCATGAGCTAGAAGGGCGAGAAAAGAAAATATTGGCATAGAACCTACGGTTACATCTAGCCGATTCAATTGTAACCCGATGAGACCATTTTGCTAATTTCGCACTGCGTTTAAAATTATAAAGTCAAGGTATCATAACAAAGAGCGATATTTATTTGTAATTATTTACAAAATGTCGCACAAGACCAAAATCTCTTAAATTTAAACTGCTGCCAGTTCATAATTTTCCAGTATGAGTTGATCCCAAAAGTGCCACCACGTCCTTGTGGGTGAAAAATTGTTTTCCATCCTTCAACCCCTACCTCACAGACGAAACGTTGCAAGGTGCTCACCAGTTTAACGCTACTGCTATGGCAAGTGGTCATACGATCTATATTCTTTATTTCCATCAGTTCTAACATTCACGTCTAGGACCAACCATACGACGCGCATTGTAAGGAGCCATTCTCATTCCCTACCTATTACAATGGTCAGAAATAAATTGCACTCGAGTGGCTTCTTCCCATGGACCATTGCTATGTGGAAACCAAATCTAAATATGTTTTTTCTGGTCTTTACAATGTTGACATTTTTGAATCTAGGGTTAACATTTATCTTCTTTACATATCAGCATAAAGTGTATCTCTTATTCTGTAAGCTTCTTATTCGAGTGGCTCCCGGCCCTTGTACTAGGTGAACACAACAATACAGAAAAAATGAACAAATCATCAGAAACGATTTCAACGAGGGCACTAATGGCAGAATCTAGTTCTCAAACAGGATATGGGTTTACGGTTCGTGAAACAATCAGAAGAGCTAAGTGGCATTTTAGAAACACTTAATTTTGTAACGTTTGCATACGAATATATGGAGACGAACAGTGAAATCAAGTAAAACAGGATGAAGGAATTTGATAAATTTTCCGATATACCTATCACTTTCTCTCATTTAATACAGATATACAGTCCTGGCATGACAATCACTTATATATACACACTACTACGATTTACACGGGGGTGGGGATACGCCTGAATATATACATAGATACATACATTCTCCCGGACTTACACACAAATTCTCTCTCTCTCTCTTTCTTTCTCTGTATACACCCAGACATTTGCTTTTGACCTCTTCAACATCTAACTTATCACTCTATGATTGTACGCACACACACCCCCGCACGCGCGCGCGCACAAATACACACACACAAACATATATATATATATATATATATATATATATATGGGTGTAAGTTTTTCTTTTCCATGTGGACAAATATGAAAATTTCTCTGATTTAAACAGTAGAGAAGACAATATCTATGTGTGTGTAAGTTTTTGTTTTCCATGTCGATAAATATGAAAATTTCTCTGATTTAATCAGTAGAGAAGACAATATCTATCTGTGTGCAAGTTTTTGTTTTCCATGTCGACAAATATTCATATAGAGAAGACAATATCTATCTGTGTGTAAGTTTTTGTTTTCCATTTCGACAAATATGAAAATTTCTCTGATTTAAACAGTAGAGAAGACAATATCTATCTGTGTGTAAGTTTTTGTTTTCCATTTCGACAAATATGAAAATTTCTCTGATTTAAACAGTAGAGAAGACAATATCTATGTGTGTGTACGTATTTGTTTTCCATGTCGATAATTATGAAAATTTCTCTGATTTAAACAGTAGAGAAGACAATATCTATCTGTGTGTAAGTTTTTGTTTTCCATGTCAACAAATATTCATATAGAGAAGACAATATCTATCTGTGTGTAAGTTTTTGTTTTCCATGTCGACAAATATGAAAATTTATCTGATTTAAACAGTAGAGAAGACAATATCTATCTGTGTGTAAGTTTTTGTTTTCCATGTCGATAAATATGAAGATTTCTCTGATTTAATCAGTAGAGAAGTCAATATCTATCTGTGTGTAAGTTTTTGTTTTCCATGTCGACAAATATTCATATAGAGAAGACAATATCTATCTGCGTGGAAGTTTTTGTTTTCCATGTCGACAAATATGAATATTTCTCTGATTTAAACAGTAGAGAAGACAATATCTATCTGTGTGTAAGTATTTGTTTTCCATGCCGATAAATATGAAGATTTCTCTGATTTAATCAGTAGAGCAGTCAATATCTATCTGTGTGTAAGTTTTTGTTTTCCATGTCGACAAATATTCATATAGAGAAGACAATATCTATCTGTGTGTAAGTATTTGTTTTCCATGTCGATAATTATGAAAATTTCTCTGATTTAATCAGTAGAGAAGACAATATCTATCTGTGTGTAAGTTTTTGTTTTCCATGTCGACAAATATTCATATAGAGAAGACAATATCTATCTGTGTGTAAGTATTTGTTTTCCATGTCGATAATTATGAAAATTTCTCTGATTTAATCAGTAGAGAAGACAATATCTATCTGTGTGTAAGTTTTTGTTTTCCATGTCGACAAATATTCATATAGAGAAGTCAATATCTATCTGTGTGTAAGTTTTTGTTTTCCATGTCGACAAATATTCATATAGAGAAGACAATATCTATCTGTGTGTAAGTTTTTGTTTTCCATGTCGACAAATATGAAAATTTCTCTGATTTAAACAGTAGAGAAGACAATATCTATCTGTGTGTAAGTATTTGTTTTCCATGTCGATAATTATGAAAATTTCTCTGATTTAATCAGTAGAGAAGACAATATCTATCTGTGTGTAAGTTTTTGTTTTCCATGTCAACAAATATTCATATAGAGAAGACAATATCTATCTGTGTGTAAGTTTTTGTTTTCCATGTCGACAAATATGAAAATTTATCTGATTTAAACAGTAGAGAAGACAATATCTATCTGTGTGTAAGTTTTTGTTTTCCATGTCGATAAATATGAAGATTTCTCTGATTTAATCAGTAGAGAAGTCAATATCTATCTGTGTGTAAGTTTTTGTTTTCCATGTCAACAAATATTCATATAGAGAAGACAATATCTATCTGTGGGTAAGTTTTTGTTTTCCATGTCGACAAATATGAAAATTTATCTGATTTAAACAGTAGAGAAGACAATATCTATCTGTGTGTAAGTTTTTGTTTTCCATGTCGATAAATATGAAGATTTCTCTGATTTAATCAGTAGAGCAGTCAATATCTATCTGTGTGTAAGTTTTTGTTTTCCATGTCGACAAATATTCATATAGAGAAGACAATATCTATCTGTGTAAGTTTTTTTTCCATGTCGACAAATATGAATATTTCTATTTAAACAGTAGAGAAGACAATATCTATTTGTGTAAGTTTTTCCCATGCCGATAAATATGAAGATTTCTCTGATTTAACAGTAGAGCAGTTTCTCTGTGTGTTTATGTCGACAAATATTCAGAGAAGACAATATCTATCTGTGTGTAAGTTTTTTCCATGTTTTATGAAAATTTCTGTTAATCAGTAGAGAAGACAATATTCAAATTTGTTTTCCATGTCGACAAATATTCAGAGAGAAGACAATATCTATCTGTGTGTAAGTTTTTGTTTTCCATGTCGATTTATGAAAATTTCTCTGATTTAATCAGTAGAGAAGAAATATTCTCTGTGTGTAAGTTTTTGTTTTCCATGTCGATCATATAGAGAAGACAATATCTATCTGTGTGTCGACAAATATTTATAGAGAAGACATGTCTATCTGTGTAAGTTTTTGTTTTCCATTTCGACAAATATTCTCTGATTTAAACAGTAGAAAGACAATATCTATCTGTGTGTAAGTTTTTGTTTTCCATGTCGATAAATGAAAATTCATTTAATAGTAGAGAAGACAATATCTATCTGTGTGTAAGTTTTTGTTTTCCATGTCAACAAATATTCATATAGAGAAGACAATTCTATCTCTGTGTAAGTTTAATGTCGACAAATATGAAAATTTATCTGATTTAAACAGTAGAGAAGACAATATCTATCTGTGTGTAAGTTTTTGTTTTCCATGTCGATAAATATGAAAATTTCTCTGATTTAATCAGTAGAGAAGTCAATATCTATCTGTGTGTAAGTTTTTGTTTTCCATGTCGACAAATATTCATATAGAGAAGACAATATCTATCTGTGTGTAAGTTTTTTGTTTTCCATGTCGACAAATATGAAAATTTCTCTGATTTAAACAGTAGAGAAGACAATATCTATCTGTGTGTAAGTTTTTGTTTTCCATGTCGATAAATATGAAAATTTCTCTGATTTAATCAGTAGAGAAGTCAATATCTATCTGTGTGTAAGTTTTTTGTTTTCCATGTCGACAAATATTCATATAGAAAGACAATATCTATCTGTGTGTAAGTTTTTGTTTTCCATGTCGATAATTATGAAAATTTCTATCTGAAATATGAAAAGATTTATCTGATTTAAACAGTAGAGAAGACAATATCTATCTGTGTGTAAGTTTTTGTTTTCCATGTCGATAAATATGAAAATTTCTCTGATTTAATCAGTAGAGAAGTCAATATCTATCTGTGTTTTTGTTTTCCAAGTTTTGTTTTTCCATGTCGACAAATATTCATATAGAGAAGACAATATCTATCTGTGTGGAAGTTTTTTGTTTCCATGTCGACAAATATGAAAATTTCTCTGATTTAAACAGTAGAGAAGACAATATCTATCTGTGTGTAAGTATTTGTTTTCCATGCCGATAAATATGAAGATTTCTCTGATTTAATCAGTAGAGAAGTCAATATCTATCTGTGTGTAAGTTTTTGTTTTCCATGTCAATAAATTTCATATAGAAAGACAATTTATCTGTGTGTAAGTTTTTTGTTTTCCATGTCGACAAATATGAAAATTTATCTGATTTAAACAGTAGAGAAGACAATATCTATCTGTGTGTAAATATGAAGTTTTTGTTTTCCATGTCGACAAATATTCATATAGAGAAGACAATATCTATCTGTGTGTTTTGTATTTGTTTTCCATGTCGATAATTAGTAGAAAATTTCTCTGATTTAATCATGTATAAATATGAAGACAATATCTATCTGTGTGTTTTTGTTTTCCATGTCGACAAATATTCATATAGAGAAGACAATTTATCTGTTTTTTTTGTTTTCCATGTCGACAAATATTCATAGAGAAGACAATATCTATCTGTGTGTAAGTTTTGTTTTCCATGTCGATAAAAAATATCTATCTATCTGTGTGTAAGTATTTGTTTTCCATGTCGATAATTATGAAAAATATCTCATTTAATCAGTAGAAGACAATATTCTGTTTTTTTGTTTTCCATGTCGACAAATATTCATATAGAGAAGACAATATCTATCTGTGTGTAAGTTTTTGTTTTGTCGACAAATTTCATATAGACAAATCTATCTGTGTGTAAGTTTTTGTTTTCCATTTCGAAAATATTTTTCTCTGATTTAAACAGTAGAGAAGACAATATCTATCTGTGTGTAAGCATTTGTTTTCCATGTCGATAATTATGAAAATTTCTCTGATTTAATCAGTAGAGAAGACAATATCTATCTGTGTGTAAGTTTTTGTTTTCCATGTCAACAAATATTCATATAGAGAAGACAATATCTATCTGTGTGTAAGTTTTTGTTTTCCATGTCGA